>JAVQJL010019671.1:0-18666 GCA_036024295.1 Nannoperca obscura | reverse complement strand
CGGCCGTCCAGTGGGCGCACATGTATGTCACGGCCGGCCAACGTCCCGTTGGTTGGTGGTGTCCTCCACCTTTGCGTGCCCACCCCCGTAACCCCCCCCCCCCCCCCCCCAAAATGTGCTTTTCCTGTCAGAACTGCTGAGGCATTCTTGGTCTTTAAAAGCAGCCACCAGCAAAAACCAAAAGGACCATCTGGAATAAGTTATGCGATGCATGCCTGGATACAAGCATATATTGGTCACATTCCAAGGTATACACACAGCATAGGCACACACTAGTGAGTTGTACCATTTGTCATCAGAGCTGACTGATTTTTGCAAGACGTTATGACTGACTGTTGTTTTCCCGTGTGCGGCCACATACACATGCACAGAACCCTCTCGTTCGCGTGGAAAAGCTCGGATTGCACATAAATGCATATGTTGCAGCCCTTTCCTCCTATTTACCAAAAAAAATAAAAAAGTTACAGTAGGTGAGCATGCTTCCCGGCAGCATCTATGTCATTGCATCAGCTTGATTATGCTGTCATGGGACTCCTTTGTAACTCCCAGAAGTGTGTTTGTGTAAATGGTAGAGTGCTCAAGTCCACTCACAACAGAAAAAGAATCAATGCGAAAGAGAGATAATCACATATTTTCTAAGCACAGAGGCTGGACTTTCACACACCAGTCGAATCATCAACAACATGAATCAACAGAAACAACTTTAACTGCCAAGAACATGTTGTCATTTAAGGGATTGGTCTTGGATCAATTATGTATTTTTGTGAAAATGTTTATAGCATTAGAGACAGTTAATTACTGATTCCTGTAAACACTAAACTAAAGCAAATAGTCCCCACACTTATGTAATCTTGTGTGAACTTCTTTATTTCCTTGTTTAATTCTGCTGTTCCACATTCACACACTTAAAATGTACATAATTCCCGGTGCAAGAGCATTAAGAGAACTATTCACTAACACAGGTCTGTGTTTCATCTGACTTTTATAAACTGATGCTGTTGTTTTGCACTGAGATCATGTAACCAGTCCACTGAGAGCTTAGCACAGCACACAGCCAAACATCTGCAGGTTGCATAACCACAGCCAGCCCCGGCCAGTCGAAAACAGCGCAATTACTCCTTTTTTAGCAGAAATAATAAAACATAAACTGGAATTTGGCCAGAGGCAGAGTAACCTTTCATAATCTTCAAGATCAGCCAAGAGAAAATATACATTACGCAGCCAGCTTGCATTTAACATTATGGGACAATAGAGTGGTAAATGGTAATGTCATGGTAAGGCCAGGTTCTTGTTTTGATGGTGCTGGAAACTTTAAATAACTGGTCATCAAGCTTTTGGGCTTTAAAGAGGGAACCTTTTGTAAACTGAGTGTTTTATCGACCCAACTAAATGTAATGCAATACAATCAGACACCAGCTCCACCCTGATCTCTTGTTAATGGTTGATAAAAATGAAATCCACTTTTGCTGGGTGGCTGGGAATAAACTTTTTTTGGCTTCTGAAGGGGGGGCTTGACATCAAAGGTTTGAGAACTGGTCTAAAGTGAGGCTATGCAACTATGCAAGACAAACTATCACATTGTACCTCTTACAAATAAAAAGCTGACCTCATAAGCAAACAAGCAAAGTGCTCAGTTCAATGCACTTAAGTGTTTTGATGACATAGCCTTACGTGGTCTGGCAGGACCAGTCACCTACGGTGGCTAATGTTGGCTAATGCTAGCAAACTTAAAACTTAAAATATCTTATGGCATATAGTTCCGTTCCACTTGCTGTCAGTCAGGTCGCCTAATGATGGTGTCTTTAAAGCAAGTGAGTGAAATGCAGAGAAATCTTATGTGGCATCATTGTGATGTTACTTGTGGCCACTGGGGGAACGTTACATACTGTCTTTTTAATACCACCAAAACACACAGAATGAAATAAAAATCCCTTTATTTTAGTAGGCTACAAACGTGTGTTAAAAATAGGAAGAATACTTATTAAAAAGACTTAATTGATTCCATTCAGTTAGAAAAGAAAATACTAGAATTGGTTCATGATTCATCATATTCATCATTACATTTGGCTGCCTTGCCCGTCTGTCAGTCTGCATGTATTTCCTTTTCCACCCAACCAGTTCCACCCACTGTGAAACGGCCGGCTGTAATTTGCTTCCACACCCCCCACCCTTTTGTAGCTCTCCCTTGATAAACTTGCCTTAATCCCCACAGCAAAAAGAATAGTGGGGAACTCCTTGTCTTGCCAGCCTGCCAGCAGCTAACCAGACAGAGCGCTCAGTTAATAATAGCCAGCCATCTTTGTTTAGGCCCTTGTTCTCAGACATACAAGTCTCACTAATTGACCAATTTGCAGTTCTGGGACTGATACCTTCATGATGATGGTGATTTAATTAGAGCACACAGGTATAGGCTGCTCACACACTTAGAGCATTAGATAGGCCACCATTATGGCTCTGAACACAATCACTGCCAGTGGCTGACACTATTTAGGTACTTCCTCCGCCATGGCAACAACAACAAGGATGAAACGGTGGTAATACCTAATGCAGGGTTGGCTCACTAGGAGGTTATCTGAGGTAAGGAGAGCTGATATAATGCCTCCTGCTCCCTCAAATGGTTTGATAAGTAAACAGAGATGTCACATTAAATGTTAGATTGGAACAGTAGGCTGCTGGTGAGTGCAGGCTTACGGATTAGCTGCGTACGAAGCAACTCTTATTTAGCTAACGCTGAGGTGCTCTTCAGAAAGACACTTGCGCCTCCACAGCATCCAGTGGTTAGACTAAGTGTCTCCAAGGTGTCAGGTGTGTGTGTGTGTAGTTGCATTTATGGGGATAAGAGGACATGTGAAAAAAAAAGCACCTGAACCAATGGACACCTGGCATTTGACCTGACAACAGTCTCACTCTCTCCTGCGTCCTCCTTAAGATGAGGGAGGATTGCCCGTTATAAAATGATCAGCGTTGGGATTTGCAGGTTAAGGACGCTTAGAGCAGGGGTTTTAATGTCGTGACGTCACATTAATTAGCGGCCACTTTGATCCTTTCAGCCTCTAAGCCGCACTGCGTCCTGTTCTGTCTGTCGGCGGACTCGGGGCGTGTTGGTGACTCCCTCGGGGACCGCGGAGGAGAATGCACGTCCGCTCAAACGGATGCTACTGATCCAACCGACCGCGTAGGCCACAGCACAGCTCCGCTATTCCAATTTTTTATTTTTTATTTTAACATATCCCCCACGCAGGTGATGCTTTTGTGAAAAAAAGACGACGGGGATACCGAACTTCTCGAGCTCAAAATGGCAGACAAGGGTAGCGTGGAGAAGTACCTGGAGAACAACCCGCAGTTCGCCAAAGAATACTTCGATAAGAAGTTGCGCGCTGAAGCCCTATCAGCCGCCTTTTCAGCCCCCGTCGACGTCAAAGACACCGCTTCCTTCAAGGATGTTAACTCTGTCCAAGAGGCCGCCATCATCTTCGAGCTGGTCCAGGAGTTGCAGAAACAGGGAACTATGGAGGAGTCCCTTCACAAAGTGTTGCAAAGAGTTGCCCTGATTGTACAGGCCGACAGGGTCAGTTTCTACTTATGCCGGTCCAGAAACGGAATACCCGAGCTTGCCACTTGCCTCTTTGACGTGACGCCAACATCCAAATACGCGGCAAACTTTGTCCACCCGCAGAGTGAAATTGTGTTCCCTCTGGATATGGGAATTGTGGGTTTAACCGCACAGTCCAAAAAGCCCCAAAAGGTTCCCGACGTCTCAGCGGTGAGAAGTAGTTCCCGCGCTCTGTAGGCAGAGCGCTCTCAGTGAAAGTTGTGTGTTGCTAACTGAAGCTGTACACATGTATATGTTTACTTCTTTATGCAGTGCTGTTAGTTAAAATGACCTCTATAGGCTTGGTGGGGGTTTTTTAAAATCTGAAATTGAATTCATTCTTTTATAAACTTAAATGTGTTAGTTGATGGTAATTTGCTGCACAAAGTAGGCTAGTAGCCATAGTTTCTTTATCCCAAATTTTGTTTCTATTCGCTTTGGACCTGGTAAAATTTTAAAAAGTTTTATTTTTAGGCTATTTATTATTAGCCTAACATACATGGTGAGATTCTTGCTATTGTTGCTTTGAAAATAAGTGAAGGTTAGCAACTGCAGGGGACTTCAGCTTCAAATATCTATACTGAAATTATCAGTGATACACCACACTGTCAAAATTTGTGATAAAACATAATTTTAGTAGTTGTTGCATGCAACATGAGTTATGAAAACTCAATTATTTCTTAAGATTATTGTCATATGTTATTGTCATTGCCATCAGTTGAACTATCAAAATAGTCAGCAGAAACATACTGATACTGACTCATTTTGTCCATTGACAAATGTGAATGCATCAGGTATAGCCAAAAAGCGTATCTAAAAGTAATTTTATACTAATCTTTCAATCTGACAGGCAGTTAATGAGCATATGGAAACAACATTGAACTACATAGAAGAAAATGAACAGTGTAAATGTGTATGTGTTGCATGTCACTGATGTTTTATATCCACCTTTGGATTCAACCAAACCTCATGAATGTTTTTTTTTTCCCTTTTCGATACAGAATAAAAAGTTCTGTGACTTTGTGGACAAACAGACTGGATACAAGACTAAATGCTTGCTCACTTTCCCTCTGATGGCTGACAAAGAGTGCCTTGGAGTCATCACATTACTAAACAAAATAGGAGCTGATTCATTCTCTGCAGAGGATGAGGCGGTAAGAATACACACTTTAAACGTGTGCTTTCACTCTAGTCCTTAGTGATTTACTGAGTAACCTGTAACAGGGTTTTGTTTTGGACACTGTTTGATAAATTAAACCTAAATTTGACCAGTATAGTGTCATTATTAGGTCTTGTATGTCTTAAGAAGTAACAGCTAAAATATACCCTATGTCGTTATATCCATAGTTGCTTGTCTGTTACTTTTAAAAGCCTGTGCTCTGCTATTTCAAAATTGCAACTAAAAAAAGATTATTGCTGTAATTACATCTCAACAGTAGGGTGCAAAACACTCCCATTATGTCAGTGGGAGCCAATCAGACCTGACTGACTTAATGTGGTTGCTTTTGAGCGTTTGACTTAAAAAAATGCATGATGATTTAACTGGGAATATGTTATCTCTGTGGTCTATATCAGAGAACATTCACTACTGTCTCTTATTATTCAGAAGCCATAAACTCACACTGAGGCACAATTCCATAAAGATTGAATTGGGTCAGATGGAAATTATGTTTTTACAGACTATTGAGGCTGATTCTCAGTTATATTGGTGAATCACAGGAGCTGGAAAAGAAAGTAAAGAGATCTCAGGAGAGGATTGGCAGAAATCAAGCACAGGGCAAGTGCTTTAGCTGCTAAGATGTATTATAGTGTTCGCTATCTCTGCATTCTCTGTGTTAGGTTTAGAGACGTAGTAGAGGTAGTGATTGGTTACTTCTCTTTATCTTTACATGTTTACATTTAGTATCTCTGTTGGGTCAAAATCATTCCCAAAACTTAAACTTCACTATGTAAGAAAAACACACTTATGTGTACTTAATCAATCATAATCAAATGATTTGGTAATCACAAGTGCAATGGAAATTTAGCAACCTGCAAATACTTGTGTTTGTACTGCATATAAATGTACATTCATGTGCCAAACTTGGACATGGACATGCCAAGGATGCAGACTCTGTACACGAACCATATTATTCATATACATTTCACTTTATATGACATATTGCATCTTTGCTGGGGGGAAATGTGGCCAAGATGCACTGTAGTCAAAACATTTGTCACAGTGTTAAATCTGCTGTTGTGTATTAATGAAACCTCTAATCTGATTTGGTCCTTAGCTCTTCCACAAGTACATGAACTTTGCTCAGGTCATCAGTCTGCAGCACTACACAGCCTACATGTTTAATGTGGAGTCCAGGAGGAGTCAGGTAAACTCAGCTGCTGCTATTTGATAAATACATGTTTACATTAACATGATACATGATTACATAACACAATATGTAATACTGTGAGGTTATCCACTGGGAACATCCCATCATTAGGCACTGATAAATACTGTGTTAGTTACCTGTTGGTATTTCTAATGCACTGAACATAGTTTGTGCTACATAGCTTAATATTTAATTACCTGCATTCTCTGTCTTCCACTTAAAGGTGCTTCTCTGGTCGGCCAGTAAAGTGTTTGAGGAGTTGACAGACATTGAGAGACAGTTCCACAAAGCTCTCTACACTGTAAGGACCTATCTACAATGTGAACGATACTCAGTGGGTCTGCTGGACATGACCAAAGAGAAGGTTGGTCGTGCAGAATTGATCCAGTTTTACAGACAGAATTGAATAGATAGCAACCACGGCTACAGGCATAAATGACTTAAAACTATTATTGTCTGTGTGTTTGTCCTGCAGGAATTCTATGATGAATGGCCAGTGAAACTGGGAGATGTGGAACCCTATAAGGGACCAAAAACGCCAGACGGCAGGGTAACAAACTCATTTTTCTCGTTATTAATTCACTTTTGTAGAACCTTAAATCCTACTCTCTTCAACTTATATATTCACTAACATAGTTTAAAGATATCATTTTTAACAGGCTTCTGCTTTTCGTACAGGAAGTCATCTTTTACAAGATTATCGACTACCTCCTGGAAGCCAAAGAAGAAATCAAAGTCATACCGTAAGCAAGATTAGCTATATGCTACAAATCCACACAAAATAATACAATACTTTTTTTTTTTTAACAGCATAAAACCCCCCAGAACAAACAGTTTCCGTGGTAAAATTTTTAAATGTCTTATTTCAAAATAAAAGTCTGATCTCACGCTCGCTCAAATGAACAAAATCTCAAGCCCAAACATAAATGCAATGCTAAAAAAATGGAGGCATCCTATATATTTAATAAAGCATGAAGCAATCATGCTTGTCCACAGGCAATCTTGGGGGGAGTTATTTGGGTATGGTTTCTGTAGAGGAAACATAATGCATGAAAGTCAGCACTGTTTAACTTGCTTCTCAGGGAATAACTTGCTCCAGCTCGCACGACTCTGTATATTTCTCTCTTTCACCCTTTTTCAGTGGTCCGCCTGCAGATCACTGGGCTCTGGTCAGCGGACTACCGACCTACGTTGCAGAGAATGGCTTTGTAAGTCTCACAGCTGCTGCAGTGCAATTCATCATCAGAATCACTAGAATTATAAGAGAATGAAAATACAAGGGGACTCGCCTGTGGATGAGGCACGGAGACATAGCAACATCTAATGTAGCAACATAAGAATGTAGTGAAACAAAGGGTGCAGGGACACATTCAGTGCAATGTGAGAGTACTTGACATAAAACAGGCAAAAGAGAATGAAAAGGCAAAACTAGTATTTCACTCAGGAAATAAGCCAGTGTTGTGTAGGTTATCAGTTGGAATCCTGTATGTGAAGTGACTTGGTGCAGCTATGTGTCAGTTTGTGGCACTGAATATATGACAAGTAATCAACATGTTATAGATATAAAAAAAAAGCTTTAACATCGCCATTTTCATTGATTGTTAAAATGTTAATATATTGCAATGGACATACTGAAATTCCATGATTATGATGATAGTAATTAAAGGCAGACACATATCATTTAGTTAAAGGTTATTCTAAAGGTTGATGAGAAATAGCAGTTATGAGTAAAAATGCTGGATTTTGATGTTTTTAATGTGTCTGCCTGCAGATTTGCAACATGATGAACGTGGCTGCAGACGATTTCTTCACTTTCCAGGTGAGGAGACTTACTGTCGGATTTGTGTGTAGCCACCTTGGTACTCTATAGCTGGTTTCACATGTGCACGCAATAGAATACACATCAATGTATCGGTTTTGATACACACATTTGGTACACTTCCTGTACAACACGCCGATTTTGTATCATACTGCTCTGATGCTCATATTCAAGAAGAACGGAGTCATGGTTTGAAACTGATAGAATATTTTATTTCACTGTCTTTCAGAAAGAGGCTGTGGATGACACAGGTTTTATCATAAAGAACGTCCTGTCGCTGCCCATTGTCAACAAGAAGGAAGAAATTGTGGGCATCGCCACTTTCTTCAACAGGAAAGACGGCAAGCCATTTGATGAACACGATGAGCAGATCACTGAGGTCAGCACCGTGCTCTCTCTTTTTATTTCTTGTCACCATCATATGGTACATCTCATCTGGTATATTATGTCACTGTCTGTCTTATTGTGGAGCATGTTGCTACAAATACATTTGGAAACACCAGTAACTTCATAATGAGATGTTGAGTCAGCTGTAGTACCAGCCAGTGGAGAAAGTGAGGAAAAGTCATCTAGAAATAGTTGCCACATAGTGCATACATTAGTTTAATTAATGAGGTAATAACAATAATTTTACATATTCATGGTGATACAGGGGGTGCAGCTCAGTTGCTTCATGTCTGGATGTGTTTCTCTGCTCTCACTGTTCGCACCAGGCCCTGACACAGTTCTTGGGTTGGTCAGTGCTGAACTGCGACACCTACGACAGGCTGAACCGCATGGAGTACAGGAAAGACATCGCCCAGGAGATGCTCATGTACCAGAGCAAATGCACCAACGATGAGATACAGTCCATTCTGGTCAGTATCAGCCGGAGTTCCCTGCACTTTTTTCAGCTTTTGATCGAAAGGCCACTCAAGCAGGAATTAAAAGTAGCCAAAGGTTAATGTGCTGCTTTTTGAGTAGCAGCTATTAGAAGACTAATGAAAGGTCTGGAGGATCGCTTATCCAATGACAACTAACATTTGAGACAACGAGATAAGAGTTTACTGCTTGGAGCGCATGTCTGAAGTGTTTGAACATATAATACCAAGATATTTTCAGATTTTCTGCTTTTGAAATCCACTGAAATTGAAACTGTAAATGGCCGTAGATGATGGCAGCATGTTCATGGGCTGATTGTAAATGTTTGTTCTCTCTTTAATGACCAGAACACCAAAGAAAAGTTTGACTCGGAGCCCGAAGACTGTGAACAGAAAGATATGTACAAACTATTGGTGAGAGCTTCATTTCTTTTCAATCAAAATCCAATTAAATTCCTTTCGAAAAATGCGAAATGATAGTTTTCTTGACTGTCAGCTATCTGGAGACGGACATTGCAATCACGTCATCATCTGTACTTTTGGAGTATTGAATGATTAAGGTCTTCCGTGTAAATTGCCTTGTGTGTTTATGTGCAGAAAGCGACCTGCCCGCCAGCCGACAACGTCACCGGAGAGAATCTGTACCTGTTCTCCTTCAGTGACCTCCCCGTCTCAGAGCACGACCTCATCAAAGCCGGCATTCGCATGTTCTTTGAGCTCGGAGTTGTTGAAAAGTTTAAGGTTCCTGCAGAGGTGAGTCATAATATCTGAAGTTTTCTACAGTTGCTTTTCTAACTGGGATATAAATGTGTGCATTGGGATCAATGTTTTCTTTTGTTCCCCCCCATAATGTGGGATTTTAGTAGTACAACAAAATACATATGTAATCCATGTGAAATGTGGGTACTTAAAGATATGTCGAGGGGAGAAACGATGAGCCTTTGGGATCACCTTGTTCTCTGAATCCACCCTCTCCCTCTCTCCATCCCAGAT
Source organism: Nannoperca obscura (assembly GCA_036024295.1). Classification (NCBI taxonomy): domain Eukaryota; kingdom Metazoa; phylum Chordata; class Actinopteri; order Centrarchiformes; family Percichthyidae; genus Nannoperca; species Nannoperca obscura. The sequence continues at coordinate 9,033 of JAVQJL010019671.1, read as the reverse complement.
TCTGACTAGATGGATGTACACAGTGAGGAAGGGTTACCGTTCCATCACCTACCACAACTGGAGGCACGGCTTCAACGTGGGCCACACCATGTTCTGCTTGCTGCAGGTAACGCCTGCGCAGCATCTGCTGCCTCTACAGTAAATGCCACCTCTAAAGCTCACGTACGAACAGGAGCATCTTCTGAGTGATTATAGTTTCACAACTTCAGACCGCTCGCTCTATTTCTTGAAGAACCTTTTACACAGTACGTGTGGTGAGAGTTCATCAGACACACCTGCGTAGTCTCATAACAGCTTTTATTAAATAAACCTAATTGAGAATTGCACCAATTCAGGTAAAATATAGTCCAGAAGCATAATAGAAGTATTTATAATGAAATGAGAGCATTGTGAGTTTTGACAATGTCCAATATTTTGCAGTATCTGGATTTAAATAGTCTAGAAAGAGGCTTCAAATGAGAATAACATTTTTATCATGGACAGAACAGATCATGCTTTTTTTATATAGGTGGTTACAGTCTATACCTGCACATAATAATCAATGATTTGTGTCTTCCACCCACAGACAGGGAAGCTGAGGAAGTACTACTCTGATCTAGATGCCTTTGCCATGGTGGCCGCTGCTTTCTGCCACGATATCGACCACAGAGGGACCAACAACCTCTACCAGACAAAGCAAGTCAAAATGTTATATTGTGTGCGTGGAGGAAGTTAACGTGCATGTGTGTAACCAATTTATTTCCCCATCTTTGACTCTTTATTTTTTTCTTTTCCCATAGGAGTGCGTCTCCTCTGGCTAAACTTCACGGCTCCTCCATCATGGAGAGGCACCATTTGGAGTACAGCAAGACGCTCATGGCTGATGAGGTATGACCTGTTACTGGACAAGAGATGAAAATGTCAGACTTAAAGAAAAAGCAGGACTTTTTGACCACTCCTCGTTGTCTCTCGCAGAGCCTGAACATCTTCTGCAACCTCCAGAAGCGTCAGTTTGAGAACGTGCAGCACTTGTTCGACGTCTGCATCATCGCCACTGATTTGGCCCTTTACTTCAAGTAGGTTTCCATCAGTGTTTGTCAGTCTACCCGTGCCCTACTTTAGACGTTTAATGGAATCAACTCGTGTATTTTCGTAGTCTGATTGATTGTCCGCTATCTCATCTGTTTGTCCTCGCGCAGAAAGAGAACCATGTTCCAAAACATCGTGAATGCCACAGAGCCAATGGCAGATGAGAAGGAGGCCATTGCCTTCATTTCCAACAACCCCACCAGGAAGGAAATCGTCATGTACGTAACCAATTAAAGCTCAAGATAAAACAGCCGTTGAGGAGATTCTGTCCATTTTCCGTTCAAATACATTTGTGGGAAGATTTCTGCAACAGTAGACCCTTGGGAGTGACTGTCTGTCTGTCTGTCCCTCACCTGGCAGGGCCATGATGATGACAGGTTGTGACTTGTCAGCTATCACCAAACCCTGGGAAGTACAGAGCAAGGTGGGTTGCCTTCACATCTTTCACACGAGCTGATTAAAAAATATATAGAGGAGCTCAGAAGAAGCAAAAAAAATAAAAAAGAACGAGAAAGCACAGGATCAAAATGGACGAATAACACAATTTCCAACTAGCTTGTTCTGCTTGGACCAACGGATTGCTTTATTTCATCCTGCCTGTCCTCCGTCTTTGATGAGGTTATTCAGCTGGAAATATGTTTGGTTCCAGCTCAATATTTAAACAATAAAGTTGAATCAAACTGGGTCCAACAGACCACTTGTATTGCAGTGTTTGTTGTTACTTTGACGTCAAATGCTAAAAGCTTTACAGAAGGTCAAGAACAAGTTTCATTTTTATAACTGGCAGATAAGATTCTCTCCTGCTTATATTAAGTCCATCCCATGCACATGTAAATGCTCTAGTTAGAAAGGATTGAAGTGAACCCTCACAAGATAACATAATGTCCTGAGTGAAATGTTTGTATTTCATTTCTTACAATCCTTTCCTCCCTGTATACGTCTTTTATCATTCTTTGCTCCTCTGCCCGTCTGTTCCTCTCCAGGTGGCTCTGATGGTCGCTGCTGAATTCTGGGAACAGGGAGATTTGGAGAGATCTGTTTTGGACCAACAACCAATTGTAAGACTCATTCCCCTCTTGTGTCTTCTCTTCCTTTCACATTCTGTTTTTGTTTTGTTTTGCTTTTTTGAGGTTTCTCAGGATCTGTTTTTCATCTGAAACTCTCCCCTCTGTCTCTCTCAGCCCATGATGGACAGAAACTGTTCCGAACAGCTACCCAAGATGCAGTGTGGTTTCATCGACTTTGTGTGCTCATTTGTATACAAGGTAATTAACTGCTTTTGCACCGCACAGCTCCACCATTTCTCCTAAGAACAATGACAATTACAATTATTCGAAGCAGTGAAGGAGGAGGTGGTGGTTTAAAGATGGCAGAAGGCATGAAAAAAGACGCACTTGGATTTTGCCTGGACAGCCCACAGTCTAAGTGTGTAACGATGTAACCCAGCTTCTATTTTGTTTTGATTCTCAGCAAAGGGAAGCAAAGCACCATAAAAAAAACATATTCTGTTCTCAAGTTGTTTTGACTCAGTTCAATTTGATTGATTTCGATACTTTCAAAGAGTATGAGCTGTAAACTGTAAAAGTAACAAAACTGAGTCATTAACCTCACTCCAAGGCCCTAGTTTTGAGTGCGAGTTCTGTTTTTAAGGCAGTAACATTAATCTTAACCTGACGGATGTGTCGGAAAGGTGTAGCTTCAACTCTGCGGCCATAGAGCTGAATATCTAACACTATGCGCGGACACTAAACAGCATGTACGCTTGATCTATAATGCAGTCTAATTAAAGAAAAACATTTCCCACAGACTACAAAATGCTTTACAGAGGTGGTGTTGCTACTTCTACCATCTCGGGTTGGGCAACAGGTTGCACAGAGGTGAACCTGTTGAACCCAACCGGCTCCTGGAGGAATGTCAGTAAGCCTTTTGTCACTTTGTCAGGATGGTATTTGGACAAGAACACACACATCCATAGCTTTAAACATGTGCCGGTTGCCCTTTGGGCCTCTTTTGAGAAGCAAAACATGTATTTGCAACACCGGTGTTTTCCTTCTTGTGAGTTCTTCTCCCTCTACAGTTTGTATTCCACAATGTGAAAAGCATCGTCTTCCATCCAACGTGTTTTCTTCCAATTATCAGGAGTTCTCCAGGTTTCACAAAGAGATCCAGCCCATGTTTGACGGTCTGAACAACAACAGGGCACACTGGAACGAGCTGGCCGAGGTATACAACGCAAAGATGAAGGCCATTGAGGATGCGAAGAAGAAAATTGAAGAAGAGGAAGCCAAGAAAGGTAAAAAAAAAAATAATAATAAAAAATAAAAACTAGATATGCGTATATTGGTCCAGTTGATGGCACGATAGAAGAAAGATGAAGTGTTGAGAATCCCCCCGTATCAAACATCTTTTCTTTTATTTCTGCTTCCATCTAGCTGGTGGAGGCGACGGGAAGTCAAAGACCTGCACCATCTGCTAAGTTCCTCCAGTGCTCGGATCTGGACTGATGCTGTCTGGTTAGAACTAATCGAGGCTACGCTAGCCTATTCTGGTCTGACAACTAGTCTAGTTGGGGCTTGACTAGGCTAGCTTGGTCTGGTCTGATCTACACCAGTGTAGTTCTCTCTGGTTAGGTGCTGTCTGCTCTGGTGAAGTCCAGTCCAGCCCTGTTTGGTCTGGTCTGGTTCAGTCTAGCCTACTTTAGTCTAGTGTAATCAGGTCTGGTCTGCGGTCCAGTCAGCCTAACTATTCTCCGTGGAGGGAAGAGTCGGAAACATCACCAAGAAGTAATGTTGGGACTCTGACTGCAAGAGAAGCCGTTTGACTCTGAAGATGTGATGTGTTTGAAACTCCCGCTGCTTCGTACAACACACAACCATGAACATTTTATAAACCAACATACACACGGGCAACATATATTTCCCTTTTAACATAGCAATAATCTAAACATTTCTGACATGTATGGTTTGAAACCAGTTGGATACGCTCACAAGCTGTAACAGATGTTCTAAGTCAAACTAAGGTACAGATACAAACATGTTAGTATAAATAGCTCAAACAGGGTACTGCATGTGCTGCATGTGGGGTGTATGCATGCCAAAGCAATAGTGTTCCTATTGGCAGTCACTTAGCCCACAGTATAGTAGTCCTGTAGGTTGCACAACGCACTTGGTTTCTGCTGTTTTGGCAGTGGCAGGCAGGCACAATAACAACATAACTTTATACTTACTGGGATCCGAGGAACGGGGTTAGAAATGATGTTTTTGGTTCAAGTAGCACAAGTTGGGGAATGAATTCCTTGAACACGAGCAGGAAACTCAAATCTTAAGGATCTGTTGATGCTGTATGACAAACCTTGAAGCTCAGATGCTACAGCGAGTGAAAACACTCGATCAACAAGGGCTGATGTTCTCTTACCTCAAAAGGCGCTGACAAGTTGTGTAAGGTTATATTTATTTTAATATGCAATGCATCTATATACGTATATTTTTTGATTCTTTGTCTGATAATTTTGTACTTGAACTGTCTTCATGGATGGAGAGTTTGAGACGAGGGAGGGCGTTGTGAATCTTTGAACAAATGTACTCTAAAATCGAATTCAGGCATCAAGAAAATGTGTTGAATTTGTGCAACTTTATTGTCAGCTTTGAAAAACACCCGTGAGCTGTTCTCTTCATGTCCAACGACCTGGGAAAAATACCTAAAGAAATGGTGATATATATATTTACGCCAGTGTTTAGAGCAAAATTGCAATTCCATATCGATTCAAAAGGAGGTAACTTTTAAGCGTGCATGATTTCACATGTATATAGTTTATTGCATAGAAATTGTAAAATGTAAAATTGTGTAAACTTGAGAATATCTGAAGCATAAAAGTGATTTTGAAGGATGTACAGGTAAAAGCAGCCTTTGCTTCTTCTAAGAGGCGTCAGTCACAGTCAGTCACGCCGGGCACAGTAGATCTACCTCTCCTGTAAGACGATTTGATAGGATTTGATTGCCAGCCAGCGTTTGAGATCCACGCAGCTTTAGACTTTAAATACCCTTCTTACAGAGGAGGCAAAGCAGGCTACCAAAGCCTTACATGTATGTGCAGATGACTCATGTTTATGTGGCAGATGCAGCCACAGCATCGTCGATTGTGTCCTCCCGCTTCCTCCGTCACTGATGCAACAGTGCGATGCATACAGTAACCGCTGTTTGATGTCAACTCGGTGTGAATCTCCCCACAACGCTTCTCCATGTAAACCTGATTTGAAGTTGATCTGATCAGGCATCTTGAGTTGACATCGCACCCCCAGTGAACTTCCTGAAACACTTTTAGCAATGTCTGTGCCGTCTCCAAAGACAAGCTGCAAGCTCTCAACTTCCTGTTACACAATGTCACCTCCTCTAATCAACGGGGCATCAATCAAAGGCACTTAATCCTATCAGAATGGCTTTGGGACTACCTGGAAACTCCTTTTCTGCTGCTTGAGGTGAAGTGAGGAGCCGTTGTGATTACTGGAGCCAAAACTGCTCTAAAAACATTTTCTGAATCAGCCCCTGAGTGATATGTTTTAATGAATTACCTATGGATTTACCTCATTGTTCCGGCTGTAGACATTTTCATGGATTGTTACACCACCAGTTCTGTCTCCAGTGATAAAAATAAATGGCCTCTTGCTTTTCCTTCAAGGATCCTTTGTGAGATCCACTGTATACTTCCTACTTATCCCATCAACATTAGCAATCTATCATTTGACGTATGAAATGACCTCTACTGTATGTATGTGTCATGAGATGTATTATGTGTAAGCAAATAAAGGAATTTATGGAGGTGTAGAGCAAATCACTTTTTCTCAATATAAAAAAATCACATCGCACATGCATGAATGCAATACTTTATCTCTCGTTCTTATGCACATGAAGGTTAGACAGAGGCACAGAATGGACTCTTAGAGAAGAAGAAACCTTGGGCTAAGCTGCGACAGGGCTCGTTCTTAGTCATATATCGTGCGAGGATCTTAGAGGCTCCAAAGCTGGATGAGCCTCTGGGGAAAGAGGATCAGTGGATTGGATCTGATCCCCACCCGATACAGTGTTGTCTGGCTATGTTGTTCAACATCCTGTGTCCTGCCGTCAGATTCTACATGATGGTGTTTTATCACCATTTTGACAAGAAAACTTAAAAAAGTTGATTTAGAAGACAATGAACTTCACTCTATGAAAGGAATACAAATCTTTGAAATTAATAGCGGCAGTGCACTCTAGTTTGTGCGTAGGATGTTGCAGAGTTCCTCCTGACACATTTTGTGGGACACTTCAGCTTGTCTACCCTTGTATTAACATGACCAGAATTGTAAAGTAAAATTTTAAGTCCCCCTCAAAAATGTGTTTGCTTGTTCACAGTTCACTTGGATATTTGACAATATCCAAGTGAACTGTGCAAAAGTATGTGGTGTGCAGCGTTTGACGCTGAGAAAGCTGTTTTAACACGTATCTGCTGAAGGGGGAAAAGTCCTCTGTGCCAACGTGCATGTTTTTGTGACATACCTAGTCTGAAAGCCAAATGTCTTACTAGAAATCTTGAATCCAGTAGTTCAACTTACTTACATATATACATATTCATATATTCCAAATTTAATGAGGGAGAAAACAGTAATGTCATTTTAAGGAGTTTAAACTAGCTATTTACTTTTATTTGAAATAGCATATGAAACAATTTTTCAAGGAGAGTATTGTTATGTGTCTTGAAACATGGCGGCAAAAAGAGCTTTACATTTTAAAAAGGTGTTATTTGGGATTTATAAATTCCTCCCAGGACATTGATAAGGGCCGTGCACATGTGAAGGCAAGACTTTTAACCAAGAAAACAAGATGTTGCCAATACAACTGTAAATGCGTCCAGGTGTACAGCCAGGGGCCAAATCATGTTCCACTGCCACTCAGAAACAACAGGGAGTTATTGCTCAATGTACCATTTCCAACATTCAACCACTGGTTAGCTTACATTGTCCACGAATCACACAGTAAGTGACTTCTGAGAAAGCGGAGAAGTGAGTTATAACGAGAGAGACTGAGCAGTAAGCGCTAACGTCATTTTTTTTATTTAAGCCAAGGTCTCCCTGCATAATCATGCAGTTTCCTTCTCTGGAAATTAAAGTCAAGGCGACACTTCAATCGGTCAGAGATAACTTAACTAACAAAATGTTGGTAATTGTAACATATTAGAGGCTGTACTTAGGCACAGAAGAGCTTTGAGCTCAACATGCTCACAATGAGAACGCTTACATGCTGATGTTAAACAGGGAGAATGTTTACCATGTATTTATCAGCATGCTAGCATCTGATGCTAATTAGCGCTAAACAAATAGTACAGCTGAGGCTCAAGGGAATGTCATTGGTTATGCAAATATTAGTCAGTAACAAAAGTATTGGACAAATAGACCTGATGTTGGCTCTACATGTAGATGACAAGTTAAGGCGTCACTAAAGTAATGACGATCCATCCCGGGGTCGGGAAACAGGATAAACATTATGTTTATTTGTGTATGAAATATACAGTTGTCTACATGCACTCAAACGGAACACGCTTAATGTCAGTGACGCGCTGAAGGAGGTGTAGTCACAGCAGGGTTGCCGCTCAAAGAAACATGTCTTCAAAGTACTCATCAAACTCCTCCTCCCTAGACAGACAAAACAAACAGAATCAAAGAAGTGTTAGTTCATTTCATGTACGGGGATGACACGGCTCTACACGAGCTCTACACAATATAAAGTGATGTGGAGCACCAGCATTGGTACAGAATACAAACAAATAAATTGTGGGCAGCAAAAGAAGGAATCCAAACACGGACAATTTAAACAAAGGCAAACATCCCTTAGAAAGGCACCTAATTTACCCACTCTCACTGGCTTAACTGAATGTAGGTATAAATGCGATACTTTGAAAAGCATCTCTTTATGGTCTCTATGATGGTTCTAAATGTATATATCTCACTTGTGCTTGAATAAACACTGCCTCTTTCTGTTGGACTTTTCAGTAATATTGTATCTTTTGACAACAGAAATCCAAATGTCAGGAGAAGCGTGACAGGAGCAAGTTAAAGGTTGAGTGACAGTTCAGAACAGCTTTGTGCAGGGTATCTAAGTGGTCTATATACTGCGCTATATAAAGATGCGTAACCTATGTAGGCTAATTGGTCAAGACCGTCTCTGATGGTTTTACAGCAGCTTACATGGTGTGGTTTAATATGAACAATAGCTATTAACCTCACCTTGACTTTTCCTCCACTGCAGGGGCGGGTCCTTTCCAGTGGTCGGCTTCTGATTGGCCCTCTGGCTCATCGCCAGCTTCGGAGTCTAGTAGGAGAGTTTCACAGAGTTGTCACACACTTCCAGGAAGGTAAAAGGTAAAACTAGGTCGACCAATAACACTCGTTCATCAGTTTTAATGTCATGTCACTGCTAGCCTCGCGCGGCCTAAGTCTGAAAATTTGAAGGTGTGGGACCAATCAGATACACTAAACCATGAAAACAAACATGAAAACTTCAAATGTATTCAGAATCCCATGAGCCCCCCCCAAAAACCCTCAGTTCACTGCAGGGTCAGTTGGCTTGTGGTTATGTGATTAACTGCAATTTCTTCAGATATATCTGCATAAGGTTTGTTGGGGAGTGGTCAATAGGGGCCCAGCACACATTATGCAGAATAAAAAATATGTTTCAGCTTCACCAGTCCCCCTAGTTGTGGCCCTAATATAAGGTTTACCTCATTTGCCAAATTACATAATGTCCTAGGATTCCTACATTTAATCAAGTTCAGCCTTCAACAACTGCTTCAGATATGTGTGACTAGTCCCCATACTAGAGGTGTGTTGGCTGAGGGGTACAGCTGTGTGCCCATCAACCAGCAGGTCATGTGTTCGACCCCGACTCCCCCGGTCAACCCCTCACTTGGAAGTCGCTTTGGATAAAAGCGTCTGC
>JAVQJL010019667.1:0-20898 GCA_036024295.1 Nannoperca obscura | reverse complement strand
GCACACACTTACACAGCTCCCTCACACACACACTCACACACACACACACACACACACACACTCTCTGGCCCCAGTGTCATTTCTATTTCTCAGCAATCTGCCCACAGAGGCAGCGAGTCTGTCTCAGCTGAGCGCTCGGGCCCTTTTAGAGAATTACTGCATGGTTATCAAAGGCATTTAGATTAACCCTGGTCACTGTCTTTGACCCACCTCCTCTTCTGTCTCCTCCTCCTCTCCCCAGTTTCTGCATGCTACCGCTCTCTCTAATAACATTTTGACATTAGGATCTCTCGCAAATGCCTCTTAAATCCCCCCCCACACACACACACACACACCCCTTCCGACCGCTGTCCGTGTGTGCGGCGGGGTGGCTGAGGCTGATAACTTTTCATTCATAATTAGCAGTCGCCGAATGGGGCTGCGCTGGGGGGAAATTGAACTGTCAGCGGCGGGGCGCGGGACGTTTGACCCCATCACGCCCAAAGGGGGCCATCATAATTTGTTCATTTGGTGTCCATCAGGCGGGCGCCAGCTCAGCCCCTCCTCCTCCCCCGTCTCCCTCCTCACCCCTCTGACCTCCCCGTAGTGGGCGCTCTGGGTTCATGTCTAATTATGAATCAGCAGAAGGACCCCGAGCGCCGCAAATATAGCAGCCCCGGCCCTCCAAACCTCCTGCTGCCACTCAAACGGTGGAGATTGCCTCTTAAATAGGAATAAATGCCCACACAGAAATAGCCAGTCGGTGCGGTGGCCTGTGCAGCAAGAGGGTAGTCTGGGAAATGTTTGTGTTTTAATGCAGCATTTCTTTTCTTATTAGTTTCTTTTAGTGACTATGTGAGGACAAAGATTTGTCTTTTGCGTTTTATCTTTTCTGTCCCGTTTCCGAGGCGACGACGGAGGGTCATCATTGTGTCCTTAAAATCTTAATTATCACGTGTGTGTTTTCACCGTCACAAACCACTTAACTATTTAATTACTGTTAGCAAATGAATTTCTTAACCCTTTATTTTGAAATATATATAGACACAAGTTTATACTCATCTTGAAGTGATGGAGTATTCAGAGTACAAGTAAAGTCCTGCATACTTAAGTAAAAAGAAGGACAAAAATTTAATAAATGTGAACATTTGCTGGATTTTTTTGTCTTCTAAGATACTAAGTTTCATACATTTGTGGAAACTTGTGACGGGCATGTTTCACTATTTCTTAACATTTTCTAGACCAAAAGATAAATTGATTAATCAAGAATATAAGCGGCAGATGAACCGATAATGACAATAATCATCAGTTGCAGCCCTGGTTCTATTAAGTATCATGCTAATACAAACTGTTTTAACAATACTTGTAAAGCCAGATGAAGGACAATACTGTTTCTGAATAACAGTCCTCTATTATTGCTAATGTTCTTTAATAGAAAACTTCAAAAGAATTACTGACAAATTGGCATAAATGAAGTAACCTCTGTCTATGTGCGCTGGAGAGACTTCTTGTTACATTAAAGTGAATTTTAGATGGCTGTAGTAACATTTATTTAATTCAATTTGCAGTCAAGGTCTCTGTGACTCCCCTCAATTAATTGTCATCTCCTGACTGAGGGGGAACAATTAGGCCCTAAAGTCAAACACATGTCCCTTACCTTAATCCTCCCAACTCCTGTAGAGCATAATGAAATCCTGTCCGTGCTGTTGGAGGCACACGCCGTCTGAAAAACAGAAATGGATTTTCAATATATGCCCATACATCTCTGTACTCGCCACACCACTTTCTGTTAAATTGGCCTTCTTATGCACACGGCACAAGGCTACCCGGTGAGCCCCCTTTCCTTTCCTTTTTTTTTTTTTTTTTTTTAAGCATGTCAGCGGGATTTTCAGGTCATTTGCCAGAGAGGATGCTGGGAGCGTGGCGTCCGGGCTCTGAAGGTGACTGGTGTCTGTGTCATCCATCACAGGGGCTTCCTTTTAAGTTGATGCATAATAGAGCCTCTCAATCAACTTCCTCCCTCATTGTCAACCTCCCTCCTTCCTGTCCAGGGTGGAGAACAAAAAATAAATAAAAAAACAGAAAGGGAGACTGACAGAGAAGTCAAGGTTACATCCGTCCTCTTCTCTTATTTACACTTGAGGTGTTATGGGCTTGTGCTGCCTAACAGGACAACAATGGATGGCGGAATAAAGGGGCTTGTGTGGGCACTTGTGTCAGGCTTTAACTGTCCACTGTGTCAAATTGGTGATAATAAGCAGTTTGAAGCCCTGTCCTGTCTCCGTCGCCTGCCCGGCGGCGACGGAGACAGACAGGGACCTTGAAGCAGGATGTGTCTGTCAGGGAGGTAAATCTCTGTTGTGATGGGGTGGCAAACATTATGGCCGGCTTTATCGACACCGACTGCTCTGACACATCCAAAAGTGGCCCAATAAATTTGCAGGCCGGTGACGGCGTGACGGGCGCTTGTTGAGGGCGCGGCGGCGTCGCAGCGCAGCGACAAATGTTTGTTTGACCTTTTTTACAGGCGCTTTGGCGGTCTGAGCACAAGAGACAGCGCTTCTCCGTCAAGGAGACTGGGAGATGATGTTGTGACTGGGAGACACTTTATTGTGTTATATCGGGGCCACTATGATACTCAGACTTAAAAACAGGTCACAGGGTTTTTATTTGTCTTGACGTAACAGAACAGACAGTTTTCTTAAACCTTGAACAAAAGAAACAGGTGTTAATAGTTTTAATAGACCGAGACGACGTACAGTTAGGGAAAGCCAAGAAGTTTGGCTTTTTACCTGTAAATAAAACATAATCTGCAACGATTAGTTGATTCAGTGATGAGTTGATGGAGAGAAAATGAATTTTCAAGAAAGAATGTCAAAACATTTGCTGGTTGCAGCTTCTCAAATGTGAGGATTTGCTGCTTTTCTTACTTGTTTTTGACAGTAAATGAAGAGTCTCTGGGGTTTTGGAGCAATTTGAAGGCGTCACTTTGCGCTCTTCACAGACGATTAATCAATCAATCATGAAAATCATCTGCAGATTAATCCATAATGAAAGTAATCGTTAGTTGCAGCCTTAATCTACACTTCAAATTTGTGGTTTTTGTTTACGAAGCCAAACAGCACATGCTTCCATCATATGACATCGTCATAAATAAGTTTTTCCAAAAGCAGTACCAAAATAAATGATATATGGTTTAATATCCTTTCTTAATTTTAAAAATGTATCATGCCAGTTTGTTAGCTTCGCCCAGCTACAAGCTTCATAAGTAAATGTATGTAATCTGTTCGATCATTTAACAATTAAACCTGTTGCTTTGTTCACGTCCTGCTGCTACGATACGACTGCGTCTGAAGCGTCTCCGCAGCTCGTGTCGTGCGTCAAACCGATTCTTCATCCTCTCCTCGCCGCGTGACAAGTCGCAGGACGTCTCGTACGCTTCTCACCAGAGTCAGAACACACTGTCAACACGTCGGGCTTCAAGAAAACAATGTGTGGTGACACGGCTCGACCCTGTGAGCGCCACCATCACGCCTGCGTGTTTCCACTGTGTTTCTTCACATCATATTATTAGTCCTATTCAATTAGCTTAATTAGTCCTTGCTTAATCATTTGAGTCTGTTGTTTCCTGGAACAGTTTTTCCACCACAGGTTGTGTTTTCTTACGGTTTTTGGCTTCTTTTTGCGACTTCTTTGAGAGTTAGATTTGGTAAAGTCTTATCACTTTGAGGTGGTAAATAGTCTCTGAACATGCACTCAGCGGGATGACATACATGCCTCTGTGTTGGTGTATGAATACATGCAGGTGCTAAGTGTTTTAGAGGGTGAAAAGGCTTCGTTCCACCTGTTGTTTTGCACTAATTAAGTGCAGTCACTCAAGACAGACGGACCTCTTTGACTGACTGAATAAACTCTGCTTTTTTATTATTTTGTATTAATATAGATACAACAGATGTGTGTGTTTCTGCACGCGATGTTTGACAGCAGTGTGTTTAGAGCGTTGTGTTGCATTGTGTGGGCCGACCCACCTTATTTTTTAATGAGAAGTGACAGTTTTCACCATCAACGTTCATCCAAGTAACAAGATGATAATTTTTATGAGAATAAAATACTCCACCACCACCTCCACCTCATTTCTTTCCCCTATCTCTCAAAGGTAATGCAATTTCCTGCCTCTGAAAAGGTAAAAGCCCCTTTTTAAAAGGCCTGTGAGCGGCAGGTTTGGCCCATGCAGGCACTTGTGTTTCTATTCATTAGAGGTTGTTTTTATTCAGCCTGGTCTGACCGAGCATCCAGCCCATTTCCATCTAACTGGGCTGATTGAGCACATTTCTTAAATGGGATCCTCTTTACCCTACAGAGTTAATGAAGGGGGGTTAGTGGGGAGTTATCAGCCAACCCTTGGTCCCACTCCTCTCAGAAGTGCATGCATGGACCAATGAATTGCATGAATATAAGTGATGGGAAGACCGGAGATTCTTGTATTAATCTGTCCTCTTGTGTGGATGCATTTGCGCTGTAATGTGCAAGGCGTCCCTGGAATATCGTGCTGATGTGGAGGGCTTGATGCGTCTGGGCGATGTTCTGCATGTTTGATTTGTCAGCATTGTTTGCTTGCACAAAATAAAATTGCACTTAGTTTATCACTGCCTGTGTGTTTCTAGGTCACCACTCCATCTTTCGGCCCTGTGAAGCTCCACGAGCTGCTTCACCATATGACAGGAAAAGGTCTGTCAGCCAAGTACCATTTCCCCAGGCAGCCCTGTTTGTACCAGCCCAGTATGGTGGCGGTACAGGTCGTACTGACCAACGGCTCAGACCACAGCCTGGAGGAGATCCACATAGGAGACCGAAGCCCAGCGAGCCTCAACATCCACTGCTTTAACACCATCGGTGAGTATTGGTGCCACACGTGTGAAACACTTCACTGCAGACGCATCAGAAAGCCACTAAGTAGTAAGAAAAGGCTGTTCTTCTTAGCAAAATCACCCTGTGTCTACGTAGTATCTGGGTCCGGGTGCTGATGGACACTGAAATAGTCTTTAGTCTTAGACATAAAACAGTAAAGGGCGTGTTGAGACATTTTCAACCCACGAAATGCAGATTTTATACATAAATGTATACATTTGCAAAGAATTGTCAATATTAACACCAGCATCGTCGTATAAGTTAGTTTATAGCTCACAGTGTGCAGAGCATCTTTAAAGAGAGTAAACTGTAAATGAAAACCTCTGTTTGACAGATTTCTATCATCTCATGATGTTGGTTGTCTTTAGTGCCATTAACCTCCTGTGTAAATACAAACAACTGTTCGACTCTTTTGATTTTTGTTTTGGCAGATTTAGACATGCATAATTAAAAATGTGCAGTTATATCTGTTTTATTAATTTTTTTATAATGCTACTGGCCTAAACTTGCTGCCGGTCTTCACAGATGTGGATCAAACTCCAGCCGTTTAGTCCAGTCTGTGCAGAATCTGTCACTCCTAGTCTCTGCAGTTCTACATATATCCTACATACTATGATTGTGTTCTCTGACAGATATTACATGATCATTATGCTATGAAAAAAATGTTAAGCCTGTTTGCTATCAGCTCAGCAAATAGCCCAAACAGCCAACATTACTTCAGCTAATCCCTGTTCATTAGTTTCGATCAGGACGAACAAACATGCGGCATCTCCATATCTCCTGTCACACTGTTGTATGATCGCTGCACTCAGTCTAATCTAAGACTGAGAACAGTGCTCCCTCAAGGTTTTCTTTTTCATGCACACACACACACACACGCACACACACAGGACTGGTGTGCGGTGGAGCACGTTAAAACTGTCAATTGCAAGGGATTGATTGGGCATTGAAGGAACTCAAGCAGCCAAACAGTGGGTAATTTGGATCGATTGAGCCTGGCTGCCGTGTGCGGGTAGCTGGAGTACAGACAAAGCTTTGTGCAATGCTGTTTTGTATGTGACTTGTTAAGAGATAATACAAGACAGCATTAAGAAGAAATACTGCACGTTTTGACATGACTTTTCCACACAAACAACCATTTTATAAATTTGTGACTTGCTTCTACTAACAACTAGTTTCTGACTTTAATATGTCATTCACCAAAATAAATAGTTATGAGGACATTTCTGGTGTTTTTAACAGCATGTGTTTCATTTCATTGTGTTGACCATCATTTCTATCATTACTAATGACATTATACTCACCAAAGTGAGTGCAGGCCGCGGGGACAAAGCAAGATACATGAGCATTCAGATGACTCATGTTAGCCAAACGTGTCAGTTAAATGATTTGTTGCTTCAACTTCGACCTGCCACACTACAGTCAACACTTTTAAGTTTTAAGCTCAAAATGAATTGGTTTAGGTGATTTAGATTAGCTGTTGGCTTGTGTTACCACCCGTGTTTCTTCTCAGCAACTTCTTTGTTGAATGGAAACGACGGTCAAAGCTACGAGAGGAACACCAATGTTGTTTAACGTTTTGGGAAGTTTCTTGCTCAGACTCAGATGAGAAGATCAACGCCACTCAGTGAATGTGAAGCTACAGCCAGCAGCTGGTTAGCTTAGTTTAGCACAAAGACTGGAAGCAGGTGGAAACAGCTAGCCTGGCTAGCATAATCTGTCTAAAGCGAATGAACACATATAAACCAAAGTTAAAACTGGCATGTTGTTGTCCAGCACATAACCCCTTCAGAAAACCACAACATGCCAGTTTTAACTTTGATTTATATGTGAAGGATATAATGCATTCATTAATGAGCTTCAGAGGTGCTGCTGGGTTTTCAGTCTTGATGCTAAGCTAAGCTAACTGTCTCCTGGCTGAAGCTTCCTATGTAGCATACAAACAAGAGACTTATTTCCCAAAATGTTAAGTGGTTGCTTTAAATGACCTTTGGGAATGAACGTCAGTAGTGCAGAAGACCTTCTAGATGTTGTGTATATTTCCTGTGAAGACATCGACCACTAACTTACTTACAGTAGCTTACTTTGCAGTTTGAATGGACTTCTTTAGGCCCCGTGTTGAATCCTCACACCTTTATGGATCTTGTTGTTATTTATTCACAAGATAAGCAACTTCAGGTGGGATTCTAACGCCTGCGACCAGGCAGGAGGTGGACGGTAGAATCAGAACGTGCCTGTTAGAGAAGCTGTGAAGGCCGGACTGGAAGTGAGTGCATGATGGCTCTGTTTTCAGAGTGGTTTCCTCTGGAGCCTCTCCTCAGTCTGTGGGAAGGCTTATACAGTAAAATAGCCCTGAGAGCAACACAGGCCGACTGGGGAAGCGTGGAGGATGTTTCTGTCTGTCTGTGTTCTTCTCATCCTGAACCTCCCTCCTCCTCCTCCTCTTCCTCCTCCATTCAGCTGTCCACACTCCCTCTTCAGCATTTTTACTTTACTGTCTGTCTATCTTGCGCTTCGCTCACTCTTTCTCTCTCCCTCATCCGTCTCTCTTGATGCTGATGCTCTCTTTGACAAGCCTGTTGTTTTGGAAATATGCTAGTCCTTCATGTGTTTTTTTTTTTCTTTCTTTCCCCGAGGCTCGAGGTGTTGGGAATGAGATTGAAGGATAGATTTCTCACACGCGGTGGCCTTGCTTTGTGAAGTAGAAAACACAAGTGGTGTGAATGCCTGTCTGTTCCACTCTGCTGCCGCCTCCTCCTCCTCCTCCTCCTCTCTCCGTTTGCTTCATCTCTTCCTCACGCTGCACACTGTGCCCTTGTCACTCACTCTTTCTTTTCTCCTCCCCTCTTCCCCCCCTCTCAGAGCGTCTGGAGCCAGGGGCCTCGGTGACGGTTTCCATGGGTATTGACTTCAGCGACTCGACACAAGCAGCCAACTTCCAGTTGTGGTAAGACAACCTGACACCCGCTCATATATAAGTCAGGCTTTTCTTTTTTTCCTCTCTCTCAGTCCTACAGTTGTACATCTCTTTCACTCCTCTTTTATGCCACCGCTCTCCAGTCTCCCTTCTCCTTCCTTCGTTGGCTTCTTCTCTCCTCACCTTTTGTACTTTCTCATTTGTTCTTTGGTAATTCTCCTTTTTTTCACCGCCCACTACCCGCTCTGTGCCAGCACTCCCAGGTGAGACATCAGCCACAATTGATCCAGGGTTCACTGGGATAACAATTATTCCTCCAGTAATCAGCCCCCGGCCCAAATCAACCTGCTGAATGCCATTGGCAACGCTCCTCAGCCGATCAATAAACCTTATCAGAAAATCTGTTCAGGATGGGGAAATCAATCTGGCCCAAAATGCCATTCACAGAGGCAATCAGAAGAGAAACATTTAATACACAAACAAGTGCACAAAACACACACACACACACAGCATCATCTGTTCATTCAGATTAAGAAGAATCAGAACTTTTAAAGTTTCCTGTTTAACTCTTCATGTTACACATCCTGTACATGTGTTGCTGTTCTTTTACTGTTGTTCTGCTCCTTCAGCACCAAGGAGGACCACTTCAGTGTGTCCATCCAGCCCGCTGTGGGAGAGCTGCTGATGCCCAGCACCCTGACAGAACAGGACTTCTGCAAGGAGCAAGGTGAGCTAGAGATGAAAAAGTGCTGGTGTTGTTCAGCTAAAAGCACATTGAATGTCATTCTCATTATTCAGGGTTCCTGCAGTCATTAATTGCTTTGAAAATTTTTCATTTCCCTGTTTTCCAGGCCAGGAAATGGTTTGAAATTAACAGAATGTTTTGGAAAAGTTTGGAAAATACTTAGTTTTGGCTGTTGTTTAAAATATGTTCATATGTACGAAATACATTCCTCGTATTACTTATTTATAATCTAGTGCTGCGCGGCCGTTGAAACGTCACTAATATCACGTCATGCGTGTTGGCGTGTGCAGAGAGTTGGTTTGCCAGCGGCAGCAGTTTACTTACCTGCAAATGCCTGAAAAGTATGTGTGTAATGTTTGGCTTCTGAATGACGAAGAAGAGGTCGTTGAAATGGGGTCAAATATTATTGAATGGTATGAAGATTCATTGGTTAACCAGGATTATCACTAAATACACACTTGAATTGTTATTCTACTAATTTGAAGTCTTTTATGCACAAGTTTTCAATAACTGCTTTAAACGTACATGTTTACGGCCATTTTCTATCAAATTAAGCTGGAAAATGACAGAAATACCAGAGGTAGGAGGTGCAGAGTTGCTGCTGTGTGTGTTATTGTTCAAAGTTAAGAATAGTATGTTGTTGCTTTTTATATTTAATGTTAAATCAAATCAGTGACAGTGAAACTAATTCCTTTGCTTTCTGTTGTCTGTAAATACAATTTCTGCCTGGTCTCAAATAAAATAATCATCTCTTGTATTTGCAGCTTATAATATTATGATTAAAGGAGAGATATTCTATATTTTTAACAAATGCCACAAAACAAACGTCTCCTCACACTTTTCTACTTCCCTTCTCTGTCAGACACGAATCTTGCTGCACTGTAGCTTTTAGCAAACATCACTCAAACTAGAGAAAATAGTGCATTTGTTGAGGGACTACTTTCAGCTGCGTATTAACACACATTTGACTCAAAGTAAACCACAGAGCCCAAGTTCAGTGTAATGAATATAGCTGGACTGAAGTTGGATTCTTGAGGTCCGTACTGATGTACATATTTGGAAGTTTAACAAATTTGAACAATACATCAGGCTGTTGATACATTTTATCTTGGTTTGGGATTTGTGAACAGTAAGAAAACCACAGAAGATCATCAGACTTATTCTTTAAAGGCAATTCAAATTGTTACAGATGAAGTTGCAATCGTGTAAAATTAGATAAATTTTACAGACCTAATAACAAGGTCTGTTAAATCAGTCCTGTGGTGATAAAGATAGGCGGGTTTAAATTTTGTGTGTGTGTTTTTCTCCTCTTCTGCATGCAGTAGTCATAATGAATTCTATTTATAAAAAGTCTAATAAACATTTCCTCACCTTTTGTCATTAAGGCAAAAAGCTTGCCTCTTGTGAAGCGCTTAATGGTGTTTCCTACACAAACATACAAAGCACACACACACACACACACACACATACACACACCTGTAGAGCTGCATCCTGCAGCAGCTATTGAGAGCTGAGAGCGTACACTCATATCTAAGCCATCAGTGTGCCCTTAAGTGCCTGCTAAATGCTGCTTCTGCCTTAATTAATCTTCATTCGCTGTGTTTTGAGCTCTGCTGAATAAACCTCGCACTCAAGACAAAATAAAAAGGGATTGAACGGAGGAGAACAACTTGCTTTGCTGGACCTTTTTCTCTCCAACAAATTGCTGCTTTAAACCAATTGAGTGAAGTTAATTCATTCTTTCAGTTAACAGGTTTTCATTATATTTGCCTTTTAAGCTCTTTTTTATTTCTATCTAACTCGTGCATATTTATCTCCATTCTTTCTTTCGAATCCGTGCTCATTACTTAGTGCTCATTTTCTTTTCCAACTCTAATTTGCATTATTGAAGAAGGCCCCCTTTTATTGTTTACCTTCTCCTTTGTTGTTCCATCACCGTCGGTCCTGAAACCAGCTCCCAAAACACTCTTAATGGACATTTTATTTGTATGTTAGTACAAATGTTGCCGCTGTGTATTCAGTCTTGAATCCACAGTGGCGACGGAGGGGGTTTTAGCTTCTGTTTGTGTGATGGCTGAACATTTTGCGTCCTCTCAGGTAAGCTCCTGGGCATGAATGAGACTTCGGCAACCATCGCCATGGCAACAGCAAACACCTCCAGCCAGGCCGTCAGCAAGCAGGTCCTGTCTGTGGCCAACGTAGGGGAGGTTTCATCCGGCCAAAACCACTTCCACAGGTGAAAAATGTCCACAAGCATCATTCCCAGTTTGTCTTTTATGCCTTCATATCTATCCAGATTATTCATTGAATTTATCAATATTCAGCTGATGGACAGATGATGCAGCGTGATGTTACATGGATAAATGTAAAAGGTTTTATTTTCACCTCCTTCAGAGGTCATGTGTAAGTGTAATCATCACAGTGGAAGTCTTTCTGAGACCAAATGACAGATGTTTGAAGTTTCAGCTGTTGCAGTAAACTCACATGGCAGCAAGGGAAGGGGAGATGAATTCACAGTGATCAATAATGCAGGTTTCAAACATCACGGTTCTGAAACAGACGTGGACCCGCAGAGTGATACTGTCACTTTAAATTAATACCACATTCAGATGAAATTGCGACCCTTTTTCTTGTTTAAATTTCCTTAATGGTCAAATGTTTGTTGCAGAAATGAACTGTTACTGACTCAGTTTATTAAGGTGGTAATTCAGTAATACAGCTTTGACAGTTTGTATGTTTGTAAGAATAATCATCTTCTTCTTCATCTGCAATGAGAAGCTAGACAGAAGAATCGATTGATACCACTCTCATATCTGTTCTTTAAATGTAAGGCTACAGCCGGTGGTTGCTTAGCTTAGCTTAGCTCTAAAGCTCCCTAATGAACACAGATCTGTTTAGTTTAATCCATACAAACTCATACGAACCCATCACAGACCGTTCCTTGGCTGTTTGTTGCTGAGCTAAGCTAACTGACCGCTGGCTGTAGATGTATATTTAACGGACAGATTGTGGTATCAAAGAAAGCCAATAAACGTACGTCCCAAAATGTCAAAGTATTCCTTTTATATCTGAGACTCAGTCTGATCTGAAATTCAGGTTTTACACCGGTGTTTGGGTCGTGTGATGTAGTGTTACATTAGCATTAGCCCTTAGCCTTCTGTAAAGCAGTGCTCTTTGTTGCACATAAAGACAGTTTGGGGTTGTTCAGTGTGGACTATGACCATTATTTAATCAGTTAAATCCCAATTTGAGTACATTTTAAATAATACAAGATGCTGAGGAACAGTAATATATGTTAGGATACAAAACATGATGCAAAATGCAGGAATGCACATTAAATGATAAAAATAACATTAAAAACCGTCAATTTAACAGCATGTTCCTGAAATGCCTTCATATTTTTACTGTAAAGATAAATTGCTGAGTATCGTTTACTTTGTTTTGTGGACAAACCCCAGAAAAATGTATATTTGTGCAAGAAACAAACGTTCGTCCACGTACAAATTCAATTCTGAGGTTTGTTTGTGGTGTCTGAAAGTGAGAGAACGAGTGTTCCTGCGTACAGCTTTCCTGCTGTAGTTGTGTTTTACGTGGAAATTCGTTAAGGTGCGTGTGTGTGTGCGCGCGCGTGTGTATGTGTGTGCGTATGTGTGTGCGTGCGCGTCCCCACCAGCCTCACGCAGACATGCCAGGGGAATGCCCTGAGAAGCCTGGCTGTGTAATTGGTGTACACAGAGTGTGCTAATGAGCTTCCTCCTCTGTCACGCACACCCGAACACCTGATAGATAATTACACCTCCCTCTCTCCCTCTGTTTCCTGCTCTGTCTCTCTTTCACTTCATCCCTGCACCCCCATCTGTCTCTCCTTCCACGCCGCTGTCTCTCCTTCACTTCCTCTTTGTCTTCCACTCCATCCCCCCCCCACGCGGCGCTCTGTCCTCCTGCTCGTCTCTCTGTCCGTCTCCTCCGTGCAGACATCCCTCCCTCCCTGTCTCTCCGTCTTTGAGTAATCATTTCTTTACAGATTTAGGCCACGAGCAGAGGGAAAAACGTAGGAGACAGCGGATGAGTAAGGGACAGCGAGGAAGTCGGAGTGAGGAGAACAGTAGCACAAGGGCACAGAGAGCTGAAAGAGTGAGTGGAAATCAATGTTAGCCAGTGGGAGAGGTCTGCTTCCAATAAGCCCATACTTCATTCAGAATAACCAATAGCTCAAACGACTCCATGCTATCAATCTCTCTCCTGCGTCTGTGATGGCTAAAGAGGAAGGCAGCCTCCCCGTGTTGCCCCCGCAGGCTTATAATAATGAAGACACTCTCTTCGGCGTCCTTTGTTTTTCCTGTTTATTGGAGATGATGTGAGTTCCTCGGTCCTCGTCTCCTCAGACGTGACGGGGGCGGGTGTGACAGCCTTGTCTTTGAGAAGTTAGCGAGGACCGAATTCCTCTAAATCTAAATCTGTCCGTTTGTGATTCTGATTCGGTGACGCCGCAGATATTTCATTCGATATCTTCAAACGATTAACTGATTGAATTATTGTTTTGTTATGATTAGAGCTGCAACTGTTATTTGATTGGTCGATAGACATAACAACAATGTAATGCTAACAGATGAATCCTTTAAGTCATTTTAAAAGAAAAAAATGACCCAAAATATATTTATTATATTATATTTTCTGGATTTCTTAGTTTTCTGTTACGGTAAACTGAATATATTTGGGTTTGCAACTGTTGGTCGGACTAAACCAGATGTGAAAATATCACCATGGAGAATTATAATGGGCATTTTTCACTATTTGCACAATTATTCACTAAATCCAGAAGGTATTCGTTAGAGTATATATAAATATAACCAGTAGCTGCAGTTTGTTACTTCTTTAATCCAGTTTTTTGTTTAATAATGAGCTTTTTTCCCCCCAGTTTTTTTCTAACTTCTGCAGATCAATTAAAGAAAATGTTCCATTCATCAACTCCAAGGCTTTATTTACGCATTTTCATCCCCCCACATCCCGACTCTTAGAGAACGAAAGTGGTGTAATAATTAGGTTTTCATAATCTGTTGGTTATTGTTTGAATAATGTCAGAAGACAGCGAGAAATGCACCATCGCAGGGTCCCAGACTCAAAGACAACAACAGGCCAAACCCCCCCAGAATATTCAGTTTAGTCATGCACAACACAGAAAGGCAACAAACCCTCACGTTTTGGTCTTTTTCTTTAAGAAATAAGTGGAATGATGAATTGACTTCAACGTTATTTAGTGTTGTTGTCATTAGTCGTGGTGTTTTTGTGTGTTGCTGCTGTACATACTTTGAATAACACACACACACACACACACACACAGCAGAGTGATCGATCTGATCGGATACACCCACTGAGAGCTTGTTGTGGAGGTCACTTGGCATTAACTGTGATGTGCGAGGTGACCTCCATCCCAGGAAGCCCCTCTTTCTCTCCTCTGGTCTCCCCAGAGAAGGGCCTCTGCAATCCGGGCAAGATCACACGAAGTATCTGCCCGTTTGTGGGTTTCCTTCAGACATAATGGAGGAGATTTCAATATGAAGCCTGCGAATGATGCAGCTCACGACACTGAAGGCCTCGGGCACTTTGTGTTACACGTTGTTAACAAAGCAGCAGCGTCCCTGCACTCCCTGTGTTCACCAGCAGGGTGCAGCACTGCTTTTCCCCAAACTGGCTTCTAGGCCATGCAGGGGAGATGGGGGGTGGGGGGGGGCTGGTGGATGCCACTGAAACACAGAAATTGATTGCTGGAAAGGAGGATGGCAATAAATCAAGCAGGAAAGCAAATGTAGAAAACGCTGTTCTTGTTTATGTCTAAACAGGCGGAATAGAATAAATGTGCTCTATTTTTCAGTCCGTTTGAAAGCAAATTTGATCGAATTTTGCATGCGTTGCCAATCCCTCTGGTTAGAGGCTAATTTTCAAAACCCAAAAAACTGAACCCCTTGATTTATAAGCTATGCTTTCTCTTTACTTTACACTTTGATACAATTAAATTATGTTTCTCTAAACACCTTTTTTTTTCTCCAGTGAAGTTGAATTCTTGTTCCTATTTAAAATGTAATTGACTGTCATTTATAACCTGACTAATTAAACGTCTGCTGCCGCCGTTATAGATTGCTTCAGCACACACTGTGGCTTATGATCTATCTTCAGGTGAAAGCAAGAGGTGCAGCGCAACTGTTGTAACTGTGGGCTGTGACGATGCAACATGCGCTCACATTTACGTGTTTGACTCAGTTGCAGATGTCCTTGGATCCTCTTCCTCATCTTGTCCCTTATCTTCCTCCTCAGCCTGTGTAGTCTGTGTGTCCTCTCCTTCCCCCTCACGTCGCAGCGCTGCAGTTTGTCCGTATGTCCGAGCTCTGGAGACACGTGGAGGGTGTCCTGGTTCTGATTGGGGCTAATAGCTCTGGCCATCTGCCTGGTCTGAGTCGCCTCGCATGTGTTCGGCTCACTTGACCGTCCCAGTTGAAGGACCACTCGTCCACTCGTCCACGAACCAGGATGGAACCATAACACCCAGCAGCAGCAGCACGTTTGTGTTTCTGAGTTTGATTGTGGTGAAAACGCCGTGCACGTCATTTCCAGAGAGTCAAAGCTGGTCTCCCGTTTGCGTGAGATGCTCGTGTACTGGGCTCGCTGCGGGTTAAGTCCTGCATTCTTGCTTGCAGGATCGTCGGCGGCCTGTGTCTCCTCCACGTGTGGGTGAATGTAAAGGTGAAGCCCGCTCTGTGTTTGCAGTGGCAGGGTGGAGGGGGAGGCAGATGGCACACACAGGCTCTCCGCACTGAGGAGAATCACAGATAATTGGAGAGTGATGCTTAGCCGCAGCCCTGCCGATCGATGCCAATACGCCTGCTTTAAGTCCAGGGGTTATGCTTTGCTTTTCTTTCCATACACTGCAATTAATCCAGTGTTTAGCCTGCTGTGTGAAGAGTGCAGGAGAATACCAATGACCCGTTTAAGGCCCCACTTGTCCTTAATCTTTCCCTTCAAGTACCTTTTAAAAATGCTCTGATGTGGTGTTTGGACGTAGATGTGCTGAAGATCTGGACCTGCCACAAACTGCAAAGGGAGAAGATTCAAAGCAACTTCGCCTGGAAATCAAACACAATCACAAACAGATCTCTTGTTTTTCTTTATTGCCACACATGAACAAAGGCCGGCGGCAGCGTCTCCTGAGACCAAACCAAAGCAGCCTCAGGGTGGTGTTAACTGGCGGAGTAAATGATAGATTTATATCCTAAATCCATTAGCAAAGCCACAGGGACCACATAGACACCTTAGGCTGCTTCTGGTGGGGGCGAGAAGGGCCGAGGGGGCCGGACGCGAGACAAGCATGTGTGTTTACATGTTTTATTAATCTTATTTATTAATGGTGGGTTGAATTATGACAAAGAGCAGATTTTGAATTCCCTCAATTAGTAATTTGGATTAATACACAACCTGAATTATTGAGAGAAGTGCGGGCGGAGCAGAGAGGTGGTGTTTTAGAAAGATGAATCCTCTTCTTGAATGGCTTGTGTTTCCTGCTGAAGTGGCTAATATTTTAATTAAGCCTGAGGAGGACTCTCTCTCTCCTCCCCGAGCGCTCCCTGATAAACTCCCTCTCCTCTGTTGATGGTAATTTAGCGGCTCCCCAGAGACGCAGCCAGACACACCGGGTTTGTGAGCCAGCGGCGTTTCATTGTGCGTGCATGTCCAGCCCCCCCCTCCCCGTCTTTAACGTGTGCGTGCTAATTGGTGGACGTGCCCGTTGCTCCTGCCGCGCGGCGTCGAGGGGCTCCGTGACGGCGCCCGTCCACAGGCCGTCCTGCGGGGGCCCTTCACAGGCTTTAGTCAGGCCTAAGTGGGGCTCTTTGTGGGCTGTTTGTCAGGCCTAAGCGGGCTGCCACGGGGGGTCTTTGTTGCGGGGATGTAGTGCTAAATGGAGGCAGATGGCTGGGAGTTAGCCGCGTGAGGGTCAGAGATGCAGAGGGGGGGAGGTGGCTCAAAGAGGGTCACACTGGGTCACAGCCCCTGTCTGCCTCTTGTTAGCGCTCTCAATGGGGACCATGTGTGCCCACATTTGGCCCCAGTCTGCAGGGACGGTCTCCAAGGAAACGGGGGACTAAGAATCCTCCCGATGGCCCACGGGGAGCGGGTGGGACGGGGCTCCCACACACTCAGAGACACCCACAGTCCATAAAAACAGGTTCAACTTCAGTTTGACTGGCACGAAGGGCGTCCCCCCCCCCCCCAATGGCTCTCTAGTCGGCAGGGATAATAGACTGTCTGTGGCTCTGCTCCCTATATTTCTTGTCTCACAGTTTTCCCTCTTTGTCTCCATCTCTAATTTAGAGTAATTACAAGGTGTGATGTGTTGGAGAGGATTTATGGGTTTATTGGAGAGGAATGTGAGTTGAGCGTGCGGGCCTGTGGCTGGACGACACATTTATTTATTTATTATAAATGTGCTCCTTGAAAAATGCTTGATTTTCAACATAATCATGTGGTCACATAAACCAAAACATTCAATATTTCAAAAGAAATGTTTGACGTCTTCTGACTTTTATAGTTACAATTTACATGTGTTGATACAGGTTCTGAGAGGTTTAGGTACCTTGAAAGTGCTTGAAAAGCTGCAATTCATTTTACTTTTCATGATGGAAATTAACCTTTTTTTCTATCGGTTAAATTAAATATTCCTTGTGATCCGTTTCTTTTTCTCACCTTTGCTTCACCCAAATAAAACAAGTAATATATATATACATTTTGTCTAAGTTACCCTTAGTGGTATCTAGTCACGCAGATAGTTTGGCTTTTATTGTCTATAGGTCTTTAAACGTCTGCCTCCACCCCTACAAGCGACATTTGAAAGATTCGCTCGACAGTTGAATGGAAACAATAGAAGAGAAACTACAAAACTTTAACAGTTTCTTTATCGGGACTGTTTCTTTGGCAGAAAGTAGTTCCGTGGCTCGGTGTCGGTGGTTTGGTGAAGCTGACCCACGTTCTCTCTCTCACCTGCAGGTTTGCCGGGCGGACCGTCAGCAGCGGAGCCCTGGTCCTGGTGTCGCTGGAGCTGAAGGAGTCCTGCCCTGCCCTGCTCACCATCAACACAGAGAAGAGCGTCATGGCGTCCATGTTGCTCCGAGACCTGAAACAAGCCCTCGCTCAGGCATAGAGCCCTCCACCTCCTCCCCTCTCCCTGCTTCCTTTAGTAAAGGTAAAGGGGAAACGCACTTAATTAAAGATTTCGTGCATTTAATTTCTGTGGTTTGGGACAATTCAGGCAGCAAACACGTGGCACTTTTATCCAAAATACAGAAAGCGAAGCGCTTGAGCTTGAATGGAAACGATGGAGGAGCACTCGAACAGCGTGTCTACATCTTCTGGCGTGAGGTTTTTGGAAGATTGTCCTGAATCTGCAGGAGTAACTTTGTGAAAGTCTTGAATCAAGTGACGATCCCCTTTAAAATAAAAGATAACACACATACAGAACGGCATCATAGAAGTGATGAGACGTTTAAAATGTGACACTTAGCTTCTTCTTTATAAGTCACAAACATAAACACGACGCCACGTCACTGACATGTTTCTTACTTCCGCTGTGACGCCGTTCGTGTTCAAACACCTGAACGTACATTTTGGGAGAAAGAGCGCTTTGAGATAAACTTAAGCCCGACTGGAGCCAAGCGACCTTGTGTTTGCATTCATGGACTTTAGTTCTTTAGTGCCGAGAAACTGGAGAAAAGGAGGATTTCTCCACCCATCTAAACTCTTCTGGAAGCCAAACTAGTCTGTAGTTTTACATTTCAGCCTTCACCCTTGTTACAGTGCCTTCTACGTGAGAATGATGTTATTTAGAGAACCAAACGTATACATGAGACTCAAATCAACGAGGTCTTTTTATCTGTATCGCTTTTGCTGAACAATAAAAGGTGAATTTATTCAAACGGTACACATCTTATCTGCTTGTGTCTTGCTCGTGTGAAGCGCTCGTGAGCGTTGTCACCTGACTGCGTCTCTCCCAGCGTCCCTCTGCTGTGATTTATGGCCGTTTAGCCGAACGTGGCTGAAACACAAAATCGCTAATGATGAGCTCTGCTAATTGGCAGGCTGAGGCACGTACCATGTACTCATGACATCATGATTTTGATGAATCTGTCACTCCACCTGCTGACAAGCACAGTGTCTCCATCCACCACCGCCTGTGTCGTGTCCTGCAGAAACCCGGAGTGTAACATATAAAGCTACCAATTCCCTTAATGAAACAAGAACCCTGTAAATCCAAACACAGTTTTAATACAGATGCATTAAGCTGCTGTTTCCGCCTCTCGTGTATCAGCTTTACATCATTTGAGTCACACAGCTAAGCAGCTAAATAAATACCTGGCGAAACACCCAGAAGGTTGTTGAACGACACTTCTACTGCTATTGTGAAAGGATTTCCAGAATCCTCAAAACCTCTACTTGATTTTAAAAAAATTGTCAGCTGCACAAAAAACGTTCTCAAGTTGCCTGATTGCCTGAAATTGAATCAGTGAACCAAACTTTAAAAATGTTCGTATCAGTTATGTTTTGTCAAAATTGATGTTAGTTTTGTATTTTCATGCACAATAACATGTTAAATCTTGTCGTATAAAAAGAGCAAGAACACACTGTGTCACTGCTGTCTCCCTGGATCAGGAACTACCGACTCGACATGAGCCGTAAAACTTTTAGTTTTCATGCAGCTGACACAATATTTTGTCGTGCAGATGGTTCCAAAAGTCTTGTAGGATTCTGAAAATACCTTAAACAACCTTCACCACATATATTTTTAAAGAATCAGATGCTTAGCTCTGTGACTGAAGGGTAAAACAAGACAACAAAATGTTAACCCTCAAAGTCTCAAAGTAAAACTGATACCTGCCCTCAGATTCAGTCCTAAAACAAACCGTTTATAATGAATAAAAGACAAACTAAACATTTGCATTTTCACTGCGCCTGTAAAGCGTTGGCTATAAAGCAGCCGCATTAATGTTTAAAAGACAGTCACTCATGAAAGCAGCGTCTGCAGAAGTGACATCAGGAGCAGCAGCAGCTCAACAAAGTGTTGATGTTAATGTTCTTGAGTGGAAGAACGATGAGTAAAGATGCTTTTAGCAAACTAAAGCCGGTTGTGCTGTGTTGAAGGAAGATGTGCAGACGTGTGTTAGCATGGAGTAGGCCGGTGGCGTAGTGTGCTTTGCGTCTGGCTGTCTTTTCCGGCTCATAAATAGCGTCTCTCTGAGGGCTGTGGTGAACACCTGTTAGCTCATCTGTCACAGGAGCTCCACTCGCATCCATCACCTCTCCCTCTGTACTCATTCCCTCAGCCAGCTGTTCCCATTACACACACACACACACACACACACACACACACACACACACACACAAAAGCTGTTTCAGGCCTGCCAGACACACACACACACACACACAGATCCGCAGCCATACAGAAGATTTCCAAGTTACTTCACCAAAAGAAGAGGAAATAAAACTTTTTTGCACTTCAGTCCCAAGGAAGAGCTAAATGCTAACATGCTAATGTTTAGCATCATGTTCACCATTCTAGCTGAGTGCGTTAGCTTGCTAACATTTGGGAATCTTTAGTAGTTTTTCAGGTATTTGGTTGTAAATCAAAGCACTGGACATCTGAAAAAGAACGACCAATGATGCTGGGATCTCATCAGGGGAGGAAAAAAGGACAAGAACTGCACAATCCAGGTTCAGACTACACGACATCAGCCTGACGTAGTGTCTCATAGTGGACGACAACCAACGTAGCATCTGGGACGCAAGGTGAGCATGTAATATAATAAATAATCTTTAACACAAGTTATTATCTGTTGGGACTTCAAGGTTAAAGCAGAGTGCGTGTGTGTGTGTGTCTGTCTCTGTCTATCTGTGTGTGTGTGTGTGTCTGTCTCTGTGTGTGTGTGTGTGTGTGTGTCTGGCTGTCTCTGTGTGTGTGTGTGTGTGTGTCTCTGTCTATCTGTGTGTGTCTGTCTGTCTGTCTGTCTCTCTGTCTCTGTGTGTGTGTCTGTCTGTCTGTCTGTCTGTCTGTCTGTCTCTCTCTCTCTCTCTCTCTCTCTCTCTCTCTTTCTCTGTGTGTGTCTGTCTGTCTCTCTGTGTGTGTGTGTCTCTGTCTATCTGTGTGTGTGTGTGTGTGTGTGTGTGTGTCTGTCTGTCTGTCTGTCTCTGTGTGTGTGTGTGTGTGTCTGTCTGTCTGTCCGTTTGTCTGTCTGTCTGTGTGTGTGTGATTGTCTGTGTCTGTCTGTCTCTGTTTGTGTGATTGTCTATCTGTCTGTCTGTCTGTCTGTCT
>JAVQJL010019660.1:0-20661 GCA_036024295.1 Nannoperca obscura | reverse complement strand
CTTGAAGGCTCAATTGTGTAATCATCCCGTGATCTCGATATAACGGAATAATTAAGTCGTGATCTCGAGATAACAAAACTCGTTTTCTCGAGATAACGGAATAATTAAGTCGTGATCTCGAGACAACAAAGCTCGTTTTCTCGAGATAACGGAAAAATTAACTCGTGATCTCGAGATAACGGCATTAAAAAAATTATTGCAAGCATGGCCGCTCTCGGCTTCCGTAAATACGCACATTCAAAAAAAATCTAAACAAATTGTTTTCTGAAATCTTCAGTACAGTGTGTGTGTGTGTGTGTGTTTCTGCAGAATTGGTTTCCATTTTGCCATTTTTTGCTTATGTTTTTCTCTGTTATTTAAAATATGTTTAATCTGCCAATGTAAAAATGAATAGGATATTGTTATGATTTTAGCATCGAATTATTCAAAATACTGTAGTGAAAGAAAAATAAGTAATGACAGATGTATTTATACATAGGAAAATGTTAAAAATAATGAAAGGTTTTAACAACCTTCGGTGTAATTCTTGTGTTGATGTCAGAGTTTACGAGGTGCCCCTGAATGCATCATGAATAACTGTCTATCTAATGGTAGATTGTAGAGTTTATTTACTGTTAACAGTCAACACAGTTATCACATTCTAATGACCTGTTAGACCTGATGGCTCATTATGATGCTCAGGAAATAGTCACCACTGTGATAGGGCAGCCTTCCAGAGCCCTTCATGTAATCATGTAGTGATCTGTGTGGCGGACCCCACTCCACATCGGTGTTCACGGGTGTCACTGGTTTATACGGCAGCGTGCACTATGGGAGGAAGTGATGCCTGGGAGGCGGAGTTCAGGGCCAAACAGCAGTCTCGACTCCGCCCCCTGCCTGCAGCCGAGACAAGGGGGGGGGCATATGAAAGCTTTTACTTAACGCGTATCACCCATACATACACATACATTTCATACAAAGAAACAGAACATTAATACTGCAACTCAACACACGTGTCGCTACTTGGATGGCGTTTCCTGCTGTGGATATCTGTTTAAAGGAGTTCCGAAGTCTGACGCCACTTTTCCCCCAGCAGAGATGAACGCAGCTTTGCGCGACTTTATTCTTGCATGGATTTAATCGCTAAAACGCATTTACAAATTATGAATGTGTCATTTTGGGAGCACTAGATAACCTCAGTTAAAAACCGTGGACTCTTGGAATATTCTATCGCTTTGAACTGGAACTGAGAGCCTTGGAACTCCATGAACATGTAACCCAACGGTACGTATTCTGCATTATAAAGTACTATTTGAGACTTTGTGGAATACAGAGTAACAGTGATTTAGTGCAGATCGCCAGAGAGTGTTAACGTGCGTTGTTTTCACGGGGAGACAGAACTGGATAACGTTCAGATAACGTGCAGCCTATAATAATAGTCAAGATGCAAAACACCCAAACACATTCAACTTTAGAACTTTCTGTCTGAAGACACTATTCCGAACAAGACATTTGAATGAGTCTGGATTAGAATGCGTTCTTTCACGGGGGAGACTGCGGACACCATTACAGGTTTAAAAAGCTATATGAAGTTAGTTTGTCATGCCAGCCTGGCCCGGGACTTTTTTCCATTGAACACATCGTGCTTTATTTAAAATGCCAACTACCAAACACCAGTGTGACTAGTTACATTTCACAGAGAAACTGATATTTAATACATTCTCTTAAATATTACAACTATGGCGTAACTAGATAACTAAAAGCAAATAACAGAAGGTAAATCAAATCCACTCAAACTGTTTTTTTTATATAAATGAAAGTGAATAATCGTGCACCAATTGACAGACATTTAAAAGTAGAAAGCACATACATCTTTTTTTTTTATTTGCTCTGTGTCTGTCATGAATAAATGAGGCAGGAGAATAGCTTTTAGATTGGTATTCCTTCTGCATTCCTGCCGGGGTAACCTCTGCTCTGTAACTCCAGTCAGTGTTTTCCTCATGCTCTTTTGGCTTCAGCCTCAAAATGACTTCACTATGAAATAATGTGATAGATTTTACATGTAGAGGCTGCCATCCAGGCTGCACTGATCACTCCCAGTCTACACCTCTAGGAACCAGTGATGTTGTGCATACAGCACTTCACTTATCAGACTTTGTGGATGAGCAAATGAATGATGATGTCATACATTTGTGGTTGAAGCTTTATTCTGACATATATAGCCTATAGCATGTCTCTGGTGCGATCAACACATTTTCTTACGTACCTCTAGCAGTATCTAGCACACAGGTAGTTGTGGATTTTTTGGGCAGGTGTAGTGACATCTGCAATCACGAGGGAATGGAATTTTGTTTGTTATGTGATGATGTGTTAAATCATTCAAAAATTATATTTAAAAAAAAATGTTTTTCAATTTTCATTGTATCTACTCTACCAATCCACCTCTATTACTGTCTATAACACACAAGTCTTTTTGAAGTCTGTCACTTGATACGCTAAGTCAAAGTTATCAGTCCACACTCACACGAGGATAATGCAGGTTACCACAGGACCCCCACGTTTTATTACATCAAGTAATAAAGTATTTTTCTTCTGTTTAAATCACACAAATATCTCGTTTGATTGAACTTGCCAGTTTCATTAGATTAAAATCAATTAATCAATAAATACAAACAACACTGTTTTCTTCTTGCTTTCTCCCCAGGGAGTCTCTTGAAAAAGTAAAGTTGTGCTGTCAGTCAGCCAGGGGAAAGCCGGTATGACTGTCAGGTTTGTTAAGCTCTGGTATAGTGTCCACTAACTCCTGAGAAAACACATGTCTCTTTAGCTGCTAAATGCTCCACTGTGGTCACCAGTCTCTAACTGTGTCTGCTGTTTGCTGATGAGCAGGTAGTGGACAGTGGGTTTCTGCTGCTATGAACAGGGCTGATGAGAGGAGCCAGCCAGAAAAACAAAACTATGAACTAAAAAAGGTCCTTAAATTTCTGTAGGGCTGCATAGTTTGAATTCTTTGTGGGTTTGTCACTGTGAAGGAGCATTTTCTGTCTTAATCTTGTAATTCAGTAATAATATAAAGATGTATTGAATAGTGGAGATTTCAAGCAAATTGTGCACATGGCTGAGACACTTTGTCAAGTTTTGGTAGTAATTTTACAGTCACTGATATTGATTGATGATTGACAAATGCCTTGTAGTTATTTCTGGATGATACAACTTATATAGAACAGCACAGGTCTTTAACTGCACTGAATGCTCCTGTTTATACCGGTCATTACGGTTTCCTTTCCTTTATATGCTTCCAGTGGAAGAGATGGGGGACAATGTCCACCGTCCTCATTTTATGCAAAAACACATTCTAAAGTTCAAGATAATATGAGGCTTCAGCTTTTCTGAGTAGTATATATCAACTAAGTATCTTTCAAAGTAACTTTATATATAGTATATATATATATATAGTCTTCAGACATACTTGTTGACCTACCCCTTAAATCTGAGTTGTAGTTGGGTCATTACAGAGCAGATGATCTGTTTCACATAAACACATGTACATGACCCACTTCTCTTGTAAGCAGATATAAGCATATTCCTTCTATGATTTTGTATACATTCATAAACTCATAACATCAGTTAGTTTGGAGCATTATGTTGTGTTAAAAGCAAACAATTGGTCCACAATAGCAGTCTGCTGTTCATTCATAAATCTGTTCATTCTTTTTTAACCCCAAAGCATTTCCATAGACAGGGCACAGGTAGAAATTCTTGGCCCCAGACCAGAGAGCATGAGCAGAATCTGTAATCACTGCACTCCCACCGCCCCATGTTTCTACATGTCCCGGACGTTCTGTAAACCTCCTGAATGCAACACAGATTTACTCCTAAAGTAACAGAAATTAAGGTGAGGACACGGTGGCTTAAGGTGAAATTGTTTCAATTTGAACTTGATTCAACTTGTTTAATGTTTGAGCTGCATGACCTCTCCTGATGAATAGAGTCAGGAGCAAAACCAGAGGGCCTGGAAGAAAATAAGAGAAACACCTGGAAATAATACTGCCTGGACTGACACGCACTGTGCCATCAGTCTGGGAACATGGCTGTTTGTGGCTACAAGATGCACCTACAGAAAGACTGATGTGGTGATATGTGCATGAACACAGCGAGGTGAAAATCTACTACTCCAGTTCAAGACAGAATCAGCCTGCTCTGCTGCCTCTGCACACCACACACATAAACTGCTAACAGCAGCTCACCACGGCCTGAAACAATAAACATCTCTAATCCCTGGCATGTTCCAGGGCCCCTGTCCAGCCCCAGAGCCCTGTGCTATTGTACATGATTTATAACAAAGTTAAAAACTAGTAAGTGGAAAATGCTGATTAATAACTAATTTTAAACTAAATGATGCAGACTCTCTTGGGTAAAACATGCCAGACTTACTTGTGTGGGGAATCTTTCCTCAGTCACCAGAGTTTCCAATGAGTTATCCAATGAGCTCAACAGGGGGGGACTAGCGCCGTTAGTCAAGCTTTATTTTACATAGATGGCATGACTTCTCAACATCGCCCAACATGGAAGTTTGTTTTTACTTCCCTTTACTGTTAAAATTCTGGCAAAACCAGTATTTTGACTTAAAATAACGTTCAGGTTCATGGGGATATGTTGGTCTCTAGTGAGTGGTTAGGGAAACCTGAATCCCCCTCTGCAATGTCAGACTGAAGATGGAAATGTGTAACATGGTGACATCAGGCAAGATGTAGTGGTGCACCACTAATGGCTCTTTGTTGGGTAAACACTGCATAGAATGAACAACCATCATTAGGTGCTTTGCCTTGATATGACCTCATGATCATGGCAGGATTGTAAGGCCTGACTAAGGCTGTATTCAGACAACATTGCAGTGATTAGTGCAGGGTTGGGGTGTAGTGTGGGAGTGTCACTTCATGGCCATGCTGATTGTAGTAGAACTACTAACCAGATCGATCAGTCTCTCTTCCATCTTCACAGATGCTCTGTAACAGTAGAATGCTTCCGGTCTCATCACCAGTATGATTGGCGACCGCAACATGATGTCAGTTGTGTTTCTCCAAAAGTGGATTCTGTTTTAACTTTTCGCAGCAGGGCCCCCACACTCCCTACGTTCAAATGAATGGGAGGACTGTTTGCGGTGGCCAATCAGACCCACCTGAATATAAAGTATTCAGAAGCGTCTCAGGAATATCCAATTTCCTGGTTATCAGCTGGACTCTGCTCATCAAATACTCTCATTTACTTACTTTACTTTAAAACTCAACAAAATCTTGCGTACCAAAACACATTTATAGTGATTTAGGAAGTTAATTGTTTCTACTGCTTTAAAATTTAGGAATTTGTAAACACAAAAATGACATTTAGGATGAAATGTGGTGCAAAATGTGTTGATATAGGGTTTCCAAGGCTACTTGAGAAGGCAGCTACATGGTCTTTTAATACCAGTTTGCATTTGGTTCCCCAATAAATTACGAAACAATTGTATGGTGTAATAAAAATGTGTTACAGTGGCAACCGTTGGCTTTACACCTAATTGTGGAGGGTAAAACTGGGACACATACTTCTGGAATGGATACCACCGGTGCTTAGCCATTTCAAACCTAATGCAATGTAACAGTTTGATTTATTAAGTGTTTATGGAGGCCTCAAAGGTAGCACTACCTTCCTCCCCATTCAATTTCATGATTATCTGCTGGGCAAACTGAATATTGAAAATCAGAGACGTGCTCACATGCTGCTCACATTTACTTAATGCATACATGTTTAAAAAACTAAAATTGTTAGTGAAAGAGGGAATCATATACTGGACATACTTGCAACGTTTTTTATAAAAAGGAGACAATCCTGTTATGGTGGATTTAAAATGGTTCAAAACATGTTTTGAAAGTCAGTGTCACCAGATGTGTCCAGACTACAGTGGACTCCACTAATGTAGTTTCCCCCTTTATTCTGTAACAATGTGACATTTTGGATGTACTGAAATGGGGCTTTTTCTAATCTATGGCCATATGGCGCCTAGCAGGGTAGAGGGGGAGGGATGGGATGAGACATGTAGGTCAGCCTGAAACACGGAACAAAGAGTGGGGAAATAATCCTTGTTGTCAAACTGTAAGGTAGAGAAATGTGTTCACCTAACAGTAAAGCACCGTTTGAGAAACATGGTGACATGGCTGTCTGCATTAGTGAATACAAAGAGGTGAAGTATGGTGCAGCATCAAACTCAGGGAGTTCTGTAAGGCACTCCATAAGTCTGAAGGCAAATCT
This sequence comes from Nannoperca obscura, assembly GCA_036024295.1. Lineage (NCBI taxonomy): Eukaryota > Metazoa > Chordata > Actinopteri > Centrarchiformes > Percichthyidae > Nannoperca > Nannoperca obscura. The sequence goes on along the minus strand of JAVQJL010019660.1, from coordinate 14,394 downwards.
TATAGAAGAAAGGAAAACAGAGACCCACTGTTGCATACAGGTAGCTGTTGCTGTAACTCTCATGTGATGCTACTCAGCCAGTCAAATCTGTGCATCGGGATAAGCGTTGCAATTCGAGTGAGAGAAAAGTAATTTCACATGGCGTGCTCTAAAAAGAGAAAAACCCAGCTTTTAATCAAGACTCTTACATGTTCTTTCTTCCCACGAGCAGATCAAAACCACTATGTCTCATATGTTCAGAGACTGGAATTTATTAGAAGCGGCAGGGTGATGCGCCACTGTGAGATAAACATACCCACACGTGATGTTTCACACCTTTGCTTGAGGAAACATTCTCTAACTGGGCCTCTTTGAATTTCATTGAATGATCTAACGTTAAAGATAAAAGTAAGTGCTCTACAGATATTGAGCACCATCATCAAATATCTTTTCTTGTAAAATTTCCAGTGTAATCGATAACACCAGTGTTGTCAAAAGATTATCAACCGGTGGGGAAATTTCCTCACTTCCATCTCTAGTGAATCCTTGAGTATAAACTGCTGTACAGTATTTTTGTGTTCACACTGGGCTTCATGAGTCCTATTACATCTTAGCAACATCCCTATACCAAGGCATCTGAAGAATAACTAATGGCTTTTTTTCAAGTTTAATCTCAGTTCTCCCTCGTAGTGAAATCACCTTAATGCACCATTCAGCAGATGAGAGCTAGTTGGGAAGTAAGTGAAATACTTTAAGTAGTCCATATACTTTCTGTAATGATGTGAGATCCTACTTATGAACTAACGCTTCTTGGTGACTCTAAGTTATCTGAGTGGGCCAGCAGCCCAATTGCAGACAAAGATAACAAACCCAAAGAAGACAAAACAAGATGCAAAAAAGAAGAGGCTGATCTGTGGGCTTCTTCCTGATTTGCAGTTATCTATTAAGGGGGCGCTGTGTCAGATACTCCCCACCCTAACTCTGTTTTGTCTTAATTATTTAGTTTGTTCCAGTACATGTCTACTGCTCCCATGTTTAAAAGTGTGGCCTCCTCAGTTGCTAAAATATGAATAAACAGGATATCCTTCACTGACCTCACTTGTGTTGGGTAAGGCCTGTCCTGTTGTCACTCCACGTTCCATTGTCATCCTTGAGTCCTAGTAATGCTGGTTGTGAACAGCAAAATCAGGAAAAGTTTATTTATTTATCATCATCATTGTCACCACACCACAACGAGCACTTCTCTTTGAACTATTTTACAGGTGTTATTCCTACAGTTTGGAAACTTGTAAATGTGCGTCCACTTCATAAAGGAGGTGATCAGGACGACAATTCCAGTTCTTTCATACCTTGCAAAGATTTTTCAATCCTGAATAATTTTCTGGTATTCTGGGCATAGCACCCTCCAGGCCGGCTCATTGGTTGGGAATGATATTGTGACTTGTTTTGGTAAAGGTTAATATTGTGCTACTCTGTTTCTTTGATATAGTAGAGCACAGTATGTTATTGATGTGCCTTACAGTTTTGACAACACTACTCTTGGCAAGTTCAGAAATTACTCATAATAGATCTCATTGTTTTGTCGCTCAAGGTGTACAATTAATAATTCTCAATAAAACAAAGGGGTTCCACAAGGACCACTTTTAGGAACTGTATACAATCTATATCAACAACCTAGACTTGTGCGTTGATAATTGTCAATTGCATTTCTATGTAGATGACACTACATTATATGCAAATGCCGACACAATTGACACATTGCAGCACAATTTTGATTCTACACTTAATAAATTATAATGGCTTTAAATGAAGAAATGTTCATGTTTTTCTCTAAATCTTGCAGTGCTAATTAAACATTCACCATTTATCCTAACACTAAACGGTTTCCACCTACAAGTACCTCAGCGTGTGGTTAGACAATAAGTTCCACATCAGTTAACTGTGAAAGAAACTCAAACTGAATAATTTCTTTTATTCAATTCAATTTCAATTCAATTTTATTTATATAGCGCCATATCATAACAAAGTTATCTCAGGGCACTCTATCACATAGAGCAGGTTGAGACCAATCCCCACGCATACACAGACCCAACGATCCCACCATGAGCAGCACTAGGAGACAATGGCAAGGAAAAACTCCCTTTTAACAGGTAGAAACCTCGAGCAGAACCAGGCTCTAGGTGGGCGCTCATCTGCCTTGACCAGTTGGGTTGAAAGGGTCTGTGGTTGTGATCTGCAACCACAGATCCAGACTCTACAGCGCCGGAGGAAATAGAAATTATAGAAACTTTCTGTAAAAGGGTAGGGAAAGAGTTGGTCCAATCTACAATTCTTCCAATTTTTTACTGTGGCAATGTAGTTAATATGCACACCTCAGCATAATTCCTGAAGCCACTGAACCACCTATACCACAGTGCCATTTGTTTCATTTCTGCTCAAGAAAGACTGCGTCTTTATAAAGCCTTAATTTAAAACATACCTCCATTATTCACCAACCTCTTTAACCCTTGTGCTACCTTGCCGGGTCATACTGACCCAGTGGCCCATTGTCTTGACCCAGTGTCTTCTCAAGGGTTAAGTATATTTAAGTATTAAGAATATGTATACCCCTTTGTGTGCACAGCACAATCTGCTCCTGAGATCCTTAGGATAAAAAACAGTCTAGGGCAATCGGCTTTAAATTTCTCAACAGATGTATTTGAAATGGATGATACTATCAGCGATGAGCAAATACTCCTTTGGATGTCAGTAGACAAGTTTTACTGTAAATCTGTATCAATATAGACTGCAGGTTCTGTTACAAGTTTTATGCAGGCAGCCAGAGATTATGTGCAGAGGGGGAAGGGCCCTATTTAGAGGGATTTAGGTCGTTAGTGGAAATGTCATGTTAATACTGTTGTTATTTAACTGATGTGTGTTGTTGATAAACTGATTTTGTGTCTCTCTTTCTCTTTCTTTGTCTGTCTGAAGGTTACAATTTAAAGCCTTTATGAAAAGACCTCATTTACATACACTCACTTATAAGTGTCATATGTTAATAGAAGTCATATGTGATTTAAGACACTTTAATTCACAATTAGCCACAAATATGCATCTGTGTTGTTCATTTCACAAACCTGTGTACTGTGAGATATGAGACTATGTGTAGGTCGCATTTCCTTTAAATTCATGCAAGCTTGCTTGACATATTCATCTTGACACAAACAATGAGCAAGCATGATAAATGCATACAGATGAACATCTGTCACAGTTATTACATGGTCACCTGATCTGACAGCGTTCGTTAGATTCCATAATCAAGGGATGTTTTACCGTTGAATGTTATTTATTATTACTGGCCTGCTGATATTTAGTCATTTGTTTATTCTTAATGCATTATGTTTAATAAAAGGTCTACTCTGAATAACTGTATTAATCCTGTAATGCAAAATAAAGAAATACAGCATTGTCCCTTCAGGACTGACACTTAGCAACACTTTAGGGAGTAGCTGCAGGCGCAGAGTGGAGCTGCACAGTTTCCCCACTGTGTTGTGGATTTGTAGAATATACCGTACATACAACAGTTTTAGAACAAGCTGTTAAAAATGAATCTATGTGCAGCAGAGCGAGGGGTGAAACGTTTCAGAATGCATGAGTGCAAACTATACTAGGCTCTTATACACTTCTTTAGAAATATTCAAGCCTTTTACCTCCACTGATGAGTATAATTCTGAAACAAACAACTGACAGCTTGATGACGAACAGAAATAGGTTTAGCAATTTACTTTACAAAAAATTATCCATAAGTAATAGAAGCAGCCGCATCAGAGAAAAACACAGGGCACAGCTTCAACCAGCCAGTCAATAGATGATTCACGTGTGGCGCTCCCACATTATTGCCTATAGTGTACCTCTGGCAGCCTGCCAGCTGCTGTACCCAAAGGCGTGCAGTATATGGACTGCATATTGTGAGAGATGAGAGAGGACACACCTGATTGGTGGGTGTATGGAACGTGACTACAAAATGACTTTAGTTCCTGCCTGAACTACCCCTTTAGCTAATGTAACTAACAGAATCTAATGTCAGCTAACAATTAGGAAAAACACTGGCTGAATTCACCGCTTGTTACAGGAACACTACTTGTAACTTGGGGGAAAGTTAATATTCAAACTGTAATGAGTAAAGTACAACAGACTGTTTAAAGTAATCTGCCTTGTGATCCAGTAGAGGGCGCTCTAAAAATTCACTATCATTTTTATGCTAGATGATAGTCGAGTGTACTGTAAAGTTATAAAATAACAGATATAATGTTGTCAACAACATTATTTGTTGGGTGGTGCATTAGAATTAATTCAAACCAATTGTATGTGATTTCAAATTAATTTGAACTTGATTTTTGTGAAAAGTGACAGCCTAGTAGCTAACCAAAGCTACCATTTACATTGCTTTCATGCTCATCAATATATTATATTAATCGGAATAAGTCAGCCTTAACAAATTTTTTAATTTCAGTAAATACTAAGTGTTATAGTTACTGTCTCAGAAGACATCATTCCATTTTCACTTTCACGTGAACTGGAAACCTTAAGTTGTTATGATGCTGCCAACTGATTGATGTCACACAGGCAGCACTGTTTGGATGTCTGGGAAGTGAGGTCCAAAAACACACCTGTAGTTACTGCTTATCACCATAGCATCTATGGTGATAAGCAGTAACAACAGGTGTGTTTTCATCAAAGAGAACAAAACGGAGGTCTTCAAGATTGTTACTTTAACCCTTGTGCTACCTTGCGGGGTCATATTGACCCAGTGGCCCATTGTCTTGACCCAGTGTCTTCTCCACAGGGTAGCACAAGGGTTAAGAAACACACATTAACAAGTAGCGTGACATCGACTTCTAAAATGAAAGGCAAATAGAGAGCCTTGCACATTTGACAGAGATGCTGACAGTCTGTTATCATCTAGAATATGCTGTATATCACTGACATCAGTTTAGAGCAGCAATGTTAGCATTAAATATTTACAGCAGACATATTACCAGGTGTTCTGCAGAGATAACGAATTTCCTGTAGTCTGCTTCTCAGTGATGGGTCCGTCCTGCTGAAGCATGTATTCAAATTGAGCACTTTGTTAATTTGCAGAATTATCTTTTAAATTGACAAACGTGTAATGTGTAATTCATGGCACGATTCAAATAGGATAAAAACATTTGCCTCTCGCCATATGTTTTCCAAAATAAGGTCCCATGGTGGTCCACCAGAAGGGGAGGGACTTGGCTTCTCCAGCATACAGCTGGTTTTGTCCCTTCAGTTCAGCCCTACTGTCTAAATCAGGCCTCCACTGGTGTATGGACTTTTCTTTGAGTTTCATTTCTATGGAGCTCTATGGAAACTGCACCGTACTACTGAATCAGTATAGACTAGTAACATGTGTCGTAGCTCAACAGTAAGTTTATGGTAGTCTTCTCGTATGGAAATGTTTGATTCTCCTTTATTGCAGTTTATTTTTCCAGCTCAGTCTGTTTCCCTCCACAGAGCTTCTTTATAAAGGGAAGGAGATTAGTTTGCCAGTTGTCTGTGGTGATGCACAAAGTGGAATACTCAGCTAAATTCTTTTGAACACATCCGCGTCCGGATTGCCACCCCTAATGCAGCTGCAACAAACAGCACAAACAGCAGATTTATGTTTTCAAATAATTAGGTCAATTAGATTAATTAGATCAACGAGTGACCCTGTAAACTGTGCACTGCTGTGATTGGTTGATTTGCTGTCAGGCAACTGATGACACTCTGGGCATGTTTAAGGCCAGTTTGGACCAAAGACTAGAGACAGAAAACGTTTTGGAAGACTGCAGGGACAAGTTGCAGCGGTGTGATCCGGCCCGTTTCAGCTCCACTCAAGGCGTTGCCTGCAACTCAGTTTGTCAAATCCCCAGCGGCTGGTTTTAGAACGTAAGGCCCGTCACCTGTTTCAACAGCCAATAAGCTCGTAGCAAAGTCAGCTGGTCATCTCGACCTGCTTGTTTTCTTTGTTTTCACCATTTTATCAAAACTAGAAACGCAGTAGAGAGTCATTGCTATGGAAACGACAAAGCATCACATAAACTGGCAGGTTTCAGCACGTTGCATTATAGTAACAGTAGTAATAGAACACGTCACTGTGTTCGTGGTTGGAAAAAGTGTTCCCTCTCTTTGTGTAATCTGAAATGTTGTGTTTTGACTCTGGTTGTTTTCAGTGTTACAAGCAGTGTTGTTTAAAGTTGTTACTAGGATATAGAATTTGCCAGGATTCTGACTTTACAGCTGCCCCTGTCTTAGTGAGAAGAGGGCTTATGTCTAGATGGTACAACTGGCAAAACTAATATAATTTGACTTAGAATGACAAGTTACGACCGACTTACCTTAAGACCAGGCATAAGCCCTGTGGGAGCAACCGGCTCCACAAAGACTGAGGATTACTAACCATGATGAGTAAACTGTTTGTGTAGAATATTCACAACATGTTTAGCTAAACTCATTCATCCCTTTAATAATCTATTATGTCACTGCCTTCTTTGCCTCCTGGTATCTTCTTCCTCCTGAGATTCTACTAAACCCTCATCTCCACAACTTCCTTGTAAACCTACCCCTCTTATTCCAGATCATGGTTCAGCTCAGACCAGAACAGGGCAGGCCCTGTTTGCCTTCAGTTGGAGAGTACAGGAATAGTAGAGACAGATGGCACCACAAAGCCCAACAGTTTATTTGAAGCCAAAGCTCTGTATAGTCATTAAAGTGTGGTCTCATGGTAGCCTGCGTTTTTGTCTATATCTGCCACAGATGTGGCTGCACTCAGCTCCCTGTCTGTAGTTAAGTGTGTAGATGCAGGGTCAACCCAGATTCTTCACTTCATTGTGCAAGGACTCTGCTGGTTTAGCATGTTTCAGACCATTAACAACAAACTTAACCTTATCGTCAGCCATTTACAAAGCATAACCTTATAAGTTATAGAAGTTAAGTATAAGCTTATAGATTTATTTCTACCATCCAGGCAGTTGTGGTGAGATCAGCTGTTTGTTTGTTTTTGTTTGGGTGTATTTCAGGATGTTTTACATTACTATAATAAGTAAACAGCACGATGTGTTTAGGGTGTTCTACTGCAGAGAAATGTTTTTGCCATGGGCATCCAATTTGTTGCTTTAACAAAGCTTGTTGAATTTTAGAGTGCGTTAAAGTTTAACGCACTCTAAAAATTGTATCCTCTGCAAGATGGCAGAATTGTGAATCATAATTGGCCTTGCAGTATCTGATATTTGATTTATTCTACTAAATCAGTTTATATCCTATGCTGTTATTATGAATAGGCAAAACAAGGTTTAAATACAGAATAATCTTATTCTTTTATTTGGAGTCACTTGTTCTTTGCAGAATGATAACTTTTGAAGGGTCCTTAACCCGTTTGGTTAATTTCTTCCAGACTTGAAGAATGCTTAGAGAATGGCTCATGAATGGGGATTATTTTAGTTTAGTCTTCTTAAACTTTGTCCAATAGATTGATCAAATTCAGTTTAAAATGTTGTTTATGGGATCTTGTGTGTGAAAGCCTGAGGTATATGAAATGATGTATTAGAAAAACTCTCCTGAGTTCACTTTTAGTTCAGTTTCTGTCCAGAAAATGCGCTAACTGTTTCAGTAGAGATAAAGCAGCAGAAAGCCTCGTGTCTCCATACACCTGATATATGTTCTGTAGTAAGCTCCCTGAATGAACTTAAAATGCTTGTGATATTGATTATTCGTTGTCATTGTAGCCGTCTTTCTCTATTACTAAATAAAACAGAGGAGGGATGGGCAAGGTATCTACTCCTACAATGTGATGTGTTATTGTGTCCTCGTTAGGTAATGGCCTGATGCTGCATACGTATCCTCCCAGAAGCACCAAGCTCGTCCGAACATCTCTTTGCAGCCCCCCTACTTTCAGAGATGGATGTAAGGCAGTCAGCCCACACTGGTTCCTGTTCCTGTACTAACTGTTGGTAAAGGAACCCCCAGTAGGCCCAGAATGCCAGGATGCCTATCACTCAAGACAACGCCCTCAGCATCCTTCCACTGCTGGAGGACTGGCACAGGGCTCAGACCACAAGATCACAGCAGGACCACAGCCTGAATCAGGACAGTTATGGCTATAAGGTACTTCACTGCGTTCACCAACCCCCCACCACCACCATCACCACCATAACAAATGTTATAACGAGAAACTGTTGATGCTTCTTTTCAAGTTATAACGAGATATATGTTTTTATTGCATCTCACTTTAACACCACATGGAAGTTCTTTGAAAAAATTGTTTGAATGAGATCTGTGGGTTTTGTCAAACCAGAACTTTTTGTGATACAAGAAAACAACAAACGTTTCTTGTAAAAACTGAATATTTGATATCTTGTAATAACAAGATAATAACTAAAGAAAGGACTTTTGTATAACAACACAAACAGAGCTCGTAAACATGAAATGGGGTTCTAGTTTGATGTCACGGTGGCACCAATACGCTGCCGTACAATAAGAAATAAAATAAAAACCACAGCAGGTTGCATTTTTAATTGATATATACTGTGATATATAGATACACTGTGACCTGAATGACTTTAAAGGCAGTTAATCCTAGGATGTTTTACTTACAGGCTTATAGTCACCACATGGCTTAGCTAGGCATACCCTATGTAGTTTTTAATAAGATAAGTTGGAACTCAGAATGCATCATTTGGCATGTGAATGGTACTATATATGTTCTACAACCTCTTTCAGATGATCACTGATGTACAGTATAGGTCCAGGGTACATAGTTAGAACTGTACAGTACGTTATTATATAATGGATCTAACACCTGAGCAGACTTTACTATTGGGCAAGATGGGCAAATTCCCTGCTGCGCCGAACTAAAAGGGGTCCCTAACAGATGTATTAGATTTAGATTTATTATGATGTTGAGATATAACATATAACTCAGATGAATCGTTTTGTACCATCTGCTGATGCAGGATTATATAAAGCTGGTTGGTGTGACACAGCTAATATGATATCTTCTTCCCTGTTAGACTCCCTGGCATTCCCTCTACACTACCGCAACGGTTTACTCAACGTTCACTAAATTTAAACTAAACTAAAGTTCTGCACAGATTTACTTTGCCTTTGGGGAGCATATCCACTGATGTGAGCTGGTTTGGAGAGTCACAGGCAGGGTGGGGAGATCAGGAATTACTGAGAAACAAACTAAGATCTTTGGTCTTTTCATAGGGTTTGTGATGAATATAAGAAATAGCCTTATCCATCAAATATAAGCACATCTGATCATTTGTCACCTAGCTGTGTTTAATGTTTTGCTGGTGACTTTGTCAGCTTTTGTTGTCTGTGAGAAAGAACACTGTCACTGGCCCTGTCTGTCAACCTGGAACCATGTTAAACACATAGAACTGTCGATGTAGACAGCTGCATTTGTGAAAATGAAAACAACAAAATGAGGCTAAAATGTGTTCCATGTAGACGTCCTTCACATTCAGTTCATAATGTTAACAAATGACCAGTACTGTGTAAGAAATGAAAGTTTGTTAAAGGCTATTCATCCAGCTTCATTTATGGAATGGTCACTCTTCTTCTTCTTCTTTTTCTTTTTCTTCTAGCATGTGGATCAGGACTCCCACCAGAATGGGGAAGGGGACAGTGTGTGCAGTAGCAGCAGTGTTAACAGTGTTACTGTGGAGGACATGTCCTTGTGTCTGGCTGCCATTCAGAAGTTGGTGGAGTACATTAAGTTCAACTTTACTGAGAGTGAAACAGCTCCATCAGCCAGCCCATCTTCCTGCAGGGAGGGTTTAGATGTTGAGGTCCATGCCGTTTCCCTCAGTAAAGACGCGGGGGATACCACTGAGTTTGGCCTTAGCTTCGGGAACATCCCTATTTTTGGGGACCCTGACGGAAAAAAGAAGGGAGGTCCGAGGAGGAGGAGGGACCAGGGCCCCATCATGGACGTGGGGTGCATCTGGGTGACAGAGGTGAGGAAGAGGAGCCCAGCAGCCCGCTGTAGGGGGATCAAACTGAGAGACGAGCTGCTGTCACTGAACGGGCAGCTGATGGTGGGAGTAGATGTCAGTGGAGCCAGGTAAGAAAATTGAAGCCATGAACCAGTCAATGATGAACGACATTATATACACAATGCAAGAAGATGGTAAAACTTTATCACATCAACAAAAGTCCCACAGGGCAAAAAAGCAGTCCTGCACCACTGATTTGCACCATTACCTCTTTAACAGAACAATGACTGAATACAACCAAAGGTATTAGGGACTGATAACACAGTAGAAGCACAATACATGACTGACACATCTCTATTGTCTGTGGTTTACATCATCACATTATTGCCTAGCCCTCTGAAATGCAAGAGACAGCCTCAGAGACTTAAAAAGTGTGTTAGAATTAAAGAAGGATAGAAGGTAAAACTAAACTATACTTTTGACGGGAAAATCCACCCTAAAACAGAATTGAATGTGTGATATTTAAATAATTTCTACAATAGTGGTGGATTACAGCCATGTGTAAAGCGTAGCCAATGTCTGACCCAACTTTGCATTGCAATGAGCCATGTTAATTTGCTCCAGACCAATTGATGGAAACACTCCTAATAATCACATTTCTTTATTGGATCATTTCAGAAGTTTGCTTAAAACGTGCTTGACACATGGCTGCTGTTATAGGTAGATCAAAGAGCAGGATTTTAGGAAATGTCTCAAATCAATGAATGCATTAATCATTGAGGGCTTTTGTGTTATGAGTTTGGTGAAGTGACGTGGTTCAAATCAGTCATGAAGAAATATCATTTCATTGCAGATTATATCCCTGTGATATCCCAGTATGGGCCTGCATAGACCTGGCTCTGTGGACCTGGTCCCAGCTGTTTCTAGTGTGTGGAGGAGTGGATAGAGAGCTGGTTGAACACGGTCTGACACGTCCCAAAATTTACAGACAAACCTATGATCTCATAGAAGTTAGTTTGTCCTTCTGAGTGATGGCGCTCTGCACACCTCACCATTACAAATGCAAGATAGCTGACAAACATGATTAGCATACAGTAATAGCAGACTTACCAGTGTGTGTGGTTTGATATATAGTGATGAATACAACAGAAGCAGAACTGAAGAACTGACTTTTCAAACTGCTACAATGCACCTGTAAAGCAAAGCTGCCTGATGTTTTTCAATGGGACTAAACAGTTGTTGAACCAGCTTTCATGTTGTACAGCAGATATAATGGGTCTTTTTCAGAGTCATTTCTATTGGTTGTCATAAAACTTCACTCTTTGTACATAACCCCAGGAGCAGTCACATTAATGATGCATAGTCCACATCCAAACTCTTCTAAACTACTGATTTAGAGTTAAAAAATGACTGATGAAAGATGAGTCCTACATGCACACAATACACATTTGACTCTTCACCACCCTGTGTTTATTTAAGTTTTGTAATGTAAAAGCTGTATAGTAGGTGCATTAAGAGATTACCATGTTGCCCTACGGATGGAAGGACTGTAGTTATCATGCCATTTAAACCTGTGTGTAAAGACACCTTTGTCCTGTCTATGCTTTTTTACAGTTACCTTGCTGACCAGTGCTGGAATGGAGGCTGTATCTACCTGATCATGCTTCGACGAGTCAAGCGAAAGGCTCCTCCCCCTCCCTGTAATAACAATGGCGGTGTCAGTGCCCCTGTCAGCACTGAGAGCTGTGAAGACCAGCAGCAGGGCAAAGCTGCCTCTGAGCCCTCTGAATGCTGGGTAAACTGCAAACGCACGCGAAAGTTTGGCGTCATATCACGATCGTCCTTCAACCGGGACAGTACTGACTCAGACCCCCAGACCTGTCACAACGGCTACAACTCTTCTATTGAGACTGATGCAGGAGTCAGTCTTCCAGGAGACGTCTTCGTACGTACCCCCACAGAGGAGAGCCCGGACACCTTTCCTCAGGTGAGGACTGCTCCACCGCATCTACACAGTGGAGGCACCGCCACCCTGCCTGCGAGATGTCACAGTCAGCTGTTGGAGTACAAAATGGATTCTTTCAGCAGTGAACCTTCAAGCCAGGTAGGATACACTACTCTAATGTAACTTGTCAATTACAGGAGACAAGTGAGACACACACACACCTTTTAATCTGAAGACAAGGGATTTTATTTGGAATTGAGGCAAGAAAATGAAAATCACTTCACATGGATCACATTTCATACAGTCGTACAGATAGGGAATAGGCAGAAGGAAGAAGGAGGTCAAAAATACAAGCAAAAGGTCCAAACGATGAAGGCAGTCACACCAATCAGACGTGAGGCAGGCAAAGGCTATGGTCCAGAAACAGGCAAAAGGTCTATAACGATCAAGATACAAGGAGGTAACGTGAGAGAGCTTGACTGGTGATAGCTAAGACAATCTGGCAACTAGACAGGGGAACAACCAGGCTATATAAACAAGCAATGAGGAACAGGTGAGTAAAGAAACCTCAAACTTGTGGGAAAAGAACAAAGACAGGAAGTAAATCCTAACATAACAGTGAGAAGTCCCTTCAAATCAAAACCGTGACCAAACAAGAGGCGTGCTGGGGCGTGTCAGAAACAGGATGGGAGAGAGAGAGGCAGACAGAAGATTGCAAGTGATAGAGAGGGGGCATGCATATGAACCTCCTCTTGTTCACATGTCAAAGTGTCCCTGGGCAAGACACTGAGCCCAGGTTGCTCCCTATAGTCAGGCCAGCACCCTGCAAAGCACTTTGGATAAACAATGCATATAAAATTAGACTCCACAAGTCATGAGGCTTCTGGTTCAGAGCAGTCTTTTGGAAGTTATTTTGAATTATAAATTATGGAGTAATAAAATGAGTAAGTCAGCTGTAGTCTTTAATAACAATCAGGACTCTTTTGGCACTTGGAACAATGTTTGTGTCTCTACTACACATTCATTACTAGGTTAAGGCAGCTGGACAGTATTATCAGAGGGGTCAAACAGGTCACCTCTAGGGATGAATTATATTCTATTACATCACTAAAGAATCATCATCTGGTAGGCATTACATTTACTAGAAAGTTAGTTTAGATCTAGTTTTCAGTAGTCCCGTTTTGTATTTGTCAGGTTGTTTTGATGTTTTTCAGCCAGTAGTGGCCAATATTAATCAGTACGGTTCTAAACTATTTCTATTAAAGAGAACTCTAACATGTTGTTCTTCTTATTATTCCTTTCTGATTTTATACCTAACTCTACTACCTTCTAAGCAAACTGCTAATGAAGCTGATCCAGAGAGAATAAGAGGAGACATCAAAGCTTGGACACTTGGACCTGATTAGCATCAGAAAAGAGTGTTGCTCTGTTCCTGTAGTGGTGTGTCTGTAGTAGTCAGTAGCACTGTGGACGTAAGAGTGCAGCAGGAAAATGGAGAGGGATTGTGAGTACTGAGCATTAGCCGTGAGAGTGACAGGGACTCGCACTATTTATTCATCACACAGCCTCTTGCTGATCCAAATAACTGATAACCATGGCTTTTTGGAAAACATATCATATTTGAAACATATAATATGTTTTATGGAAATGTGTATTTTGTGTGTCACTGAAAGGGATGCAAAACTGTTGATTGAACCTGAAGCAAACGGAGACCTGGTCAGGTCTAAGAAGTCTCTTAATTGTCAAGCATGTAGAGGTACAGTATACTGTGGAGCAAAGCCACGGTGGAAACAGGAAATGAACATGCAGACATAATCAGACATCTTGGAACCGATGTGATCAATTTGTTTCTTTCTAGTTAAATGTATAAATGCTGCCCATCCTGAGTGCTGCCCCCCAGAAGTGCTGCAGTGTTGTCGAGAAGGATGTCAGATTAACCATAATTATATTCAAGGTCACCGCAGGAAGTGAAGCCCCCTCACAGTAAACTGAGAGCAGCGTCATCACTGACTTTTGGTTTTCATGACTAAAATGTTGTGAAAAACAAAACCTGCTTCACATTTGATATTTGTTAACCTAATAACATTGTGTTAGTCATTTATAGTATTAACACCCTGCATGTGTTTGTCATCATGTTAGTAAATGACAACATTCACACATCATTTGTTTGTCAGTTGAAATAGTTTCAGTGAAATCATTTCTAACAGCTAGCTATCTGGGACCAGACTATTACCAAGAACACAAGTTACATCACTGATGGTTGAAATGTTGAGTTTAGTGAAACACAATTACACACTTACATCTCCAGTATCTCTTCATCTGTTCTTGATGTATAAAGAGACCTCAGTGTGCGATGGAGAGCGAGCCATACCTAGCGTGCTGTTCGGCAGTGAAACAGTTAATTGGGTTAACAGTTAATCCCGTCTCAATACACTACACAGTGTGTACTAATAAATACCTCCGGTAGATCTCAAGAGCTCGCACTCA
>JAVQJL010019652.1:0-64191 GCA_036024295.1 Nannoperca obscura | reverse complement strand
GAACATGCAAAAACTCCCTTAAGTCAGACATTTTTGGTCAGCCTGTGGTTTCCCTCCAGAATGGTGCAAAGTGACGTTGTGGCAAAGTGAAGTTTGACTCTTACAGTTACCCATACTTCTGACTTTTTTTTTTTTAAATTCTGACTTTTTTTTTTGCATTCTGACTTTTTTTTTTGCATCTGACTTTTTTTTTAAATTTTGACTTTTTTTTAAAATTCTGACTTTTTTGTTTTTATTCAGACTTTTCTTTAAATTCTGACTTTTTCTTTTTATTCTGACTTTTTTTTTTAAATTCTGACTTTTTTTTTTAAATTCTGACTTTTTTTTATTGCATTCTGACTTTTTTTTTTTTACTAAAATTTTTTTTTAATAATACAATAAAGTCAGAATTCTAGCATAAAAAAAAAAAAATTCACACGTGTCCCTAATCCTCTTCCGTACACACCTCCTAGTGTACTGGAGTGTGTATTTTCTTAATAAGAAAACTTTTATTAAAGATCCACCAAGCTTTATATAAAAATCTAAAATAACCAAGTAATACTAATAATTCCCTATAGTATGTAGGGTGTAATACGTTATGTAGTTTCATTGGTCACCTTACCCTTTCTTTCCCTGGACGTTTTTCTTGCAGCCTGGTGAATGGCTCATGCACTCGTGTGGCCAAACCTGCACACTGCCGCCACATGCATGCATCTGCTGAAATCTCCAGTCAGAACTGACGAGCTGGAGTCGAGCAGACAACCGTTCACTTGGGGGAGGATAAGACAGATCTTTCTCTGGGCTTGCTGAATACACAAGAGCAACCTTCTGCAGACGTAAGAAACAACCGCGATTTTATTTTTTATCATAGTTAAAAGGCTAACATTTTTCTCTACTAACTTTGTGGAATGAGACATTACTTTTTCTCAAAATGAGATGATGGCTGTATTGGAGAACTCAACCAGCACTGTTCCCTATGAATGGGAATACTATTATGATTATCTTGACCCTGTGATTGTGGACGAGAGCAAGCTGAAATACAATAAATGTAAGTCTTTATATATTTTTTGTATTTGTCTCCTTGTTACCCTACATCAAGATAACATACATTTCCTCTTCCCTTTCAGACTCAATTGTTATAATATTTTGGATTACTCTGGCTGCTTTTGTGGGATTCCTCTTTCTCAGTTTGAATCTCATGTCTTGCCGTGGAAACTTGCCAAGGTATGTGTGCTTCCAATCTTTCAAAGTCTCAATGGAGGTACAGGGAAGTAGTACAGAAGCACTTAAATACACACACATACCTGTGTATGTTTGTATATTTTATGCTAAAGCTGCAAAGCTCAACTTTAACTCTCAAATGTTCTTGTTATTACTGCAGGAGGCACAGATCCAAAATTAAAGGAAGTCACAGAACATCCACTGCTTGACCTGAGGCTGATTCTGATTGAGAGCATGTTATGGGTTTGTGGAAAAAGTGTAAGAAATTGAGGTGATGACACAAATTAGAAATCTGAATAAAGAATACACAGCTGTGGACAGAATTATATGGATAAAGAAATCTGAGATTAGAGGTTTTGCGGCAGTGTGTAAGTAAGAGTAGACAATGATTCCACTTTCTTTCCATTTGACTGAATACCTACAAATTGCAATGACACAATAAACTACATGTTGTGTAATTATCCTGTGCTTTAGCTGTGTGTGTACATGTGCATCCTGACCTAAATTTTAAAAGTACAAGGAGGGCACAGGTATATTGTTGTGCTTCATCAAGAAGTCAGCTCTACTGCAGTGAATCCATTTTTCTTAAAATTTTGTCCACAACACCTTTTAGGATCTAAAACCACAAAATGTCAGATACAATTTTGGGGGTTTGGTTTTGAAATTAAGTCATGAAGGAACCTTATGTTAAAAAAAACATTCACACATTTGTAAATCAACATTTTATAACAGAGGATTTTACAAAATATGTTCAGAAAAATGAAAGACTACAAGCTTTCTTGGTATTTTGTCTATTTCATAGAACACGGTAGTGTTCAGAAGTCACGTCGAACTCTGATGATGATGTCATTACAGATGGCTCTGATGGCTGTTTGACTCAGTGATGCTTTGGATACTTTCTGTCTTTTACACTTGGCTCTGGTCACCAAACTGACATGCGACAGGAACAGCTCTGCTGATGGGGCTCCACTCCACAATTCATGGATGTACAACGACAACAGAAACAGCCCTGCTTCTGGAAAGGACAAAACAAGAGGCTTAATGCATTTACACTGAATCACCTTCCTGAAAGACACTCCCACAGGATGTCATTATCTGCATTCAACACACACAGGGAAAACATCCACGTGTCAAACGGGTTCAACAATCTAAGACTTAAATCTCTTATCAAGTAAGCATATCTTCTTTAAGTCTCACAAGCCTGAGAGCATGTCAAAATCAAGTTTCTCCTCCATGCTTCATGTAAATGTGTGCACTATATGTGATAGTGTTATATAATTCTAATTATTTATTATAATGTGTTTAAGCAAAACAACTGATTGCACTGTTTTGTAAGAGCACTTCACTAACATTGGCATTTGAAGGGAACATCAATAAATGTTGCAAAACGTCATGTCTTTATTCACGTTCAGAGTCCACTGCTGAATTGGACAAATTAACTATTTTGCGATGTAGAAAATAGTCCAACTTTACACCAAATCTCACTAAATGTTTTTGAGGATCTGGGCTCCCTTAAATCATTTAATGTTATAATATATGCATATATGCTCCTCTGTAGTCAAACGTTTGGTCACAGTATTGATAAAGTATTGATTGTATTGACACTAGCAGTCACAAATAGAGAATAAAATGGGTAAAGCAGCAGGTTCTTACCACGTCTAGACTGATCATGTGTGGCATCTGGCAGGCAGGCAGAGAGGACTACCTGATGCAGCTCTGGAAGGTGGCCTTGGGTCTCTAGTAAGCACAGCATAATGTTGGTAAACAGCTGGAAGATCTCCACTCTTGCTGAAATGCTGGAGTGACACTGAGCTTCAAAGGCCTGGTGGTAGACTCGAAGGAGGTCCGCTTTCAGGCCAGGATCGAGTAACACAACATCCGCAAATGCCCTGGCTTTTATCACAGCCTTTTCGACCCAGTGCAAGAATTCTTTTGTTCTGTTTTCATCATACGAGTCCTCCACCAAGCACCTCAGGGACCACTTGGTGAGCAGGTGCGCTGTATCAACGGCCAAACGACTGGGATCCAGTTTGTCTCTTGGCTGAGCCGGCTGGGGTTCAGAGAGGGGACACACAGGCTCGCAGTGAACAAAGATACTGCAGAGGTAAAATTTACACTCTGCCAGGAGATTCTCTTCTTGTTTCTCAGCCTCAGCATCCTCTGCCAGGTTCTCTTTTTGTGTGTGGGCTTTGGAAAAGGAGCCCTTTCCACGGGTCTTATCCTTCCCCATCCCTGAGGAGGAAGATGAACAAAACAATATTTCTGCCATTAAAGATACAATAACTGGTTCAGATTTAGAAATAGAACAAAGATCTAAATTCTCCACTGTTTGTAATGGAAAAAACAGCATGTAATGTCATTACATGTAACAATGTGATACTTTTAAGCAGCTTTACTATTCATTTTCACACAGAGAAGAGAATACAGGGTCAGCAAGAGAAGCCACCCAGGAGCTGCTATTCACCAGAGCTGGTGCGGTTATGGTACAGTCTCACGGTGTGCAAACATTTAAACATGGGCGTGGCTTCATTGTAATAGCATAATATCAAATACTGTGGGAATTCATGTCAGCTTTTTTTGGGCTCCATGATTTTTATTTTTAAATGCTCAGATACCTCATTATAAACAGAACAGAATTTAAACAGAATGGAATTCATTGTGACCCATGACTTGCTGTTTGGCTACAAATCAGTCACATTAAATAAGATTCTCCATTCTCCAGGATCTACAATCTATAGTTCATGTTGGTGAGTTTCAACCATCTGATGGAAATCTTTCTTTGATGATACCTTTGGCTACATAGAATTTACTGAGCAATACACAATACACAAATGATACACAAATGATACCCACCCAGCAATTCCTTCATTTTGTGCTTTTCAGACAAGGCCTGTATTTGGGTAAGGAGTGCTGTGTTGTGGGACAAGGAGGCCCAGCAGACAAGGAGAGTGAGGGTTTCGGTACAGGAGAGAGGCTGCGGGTGGAGCGTTAGCCAGTCAGCTTGTTTGTTTACACTGAGAGCTGTCCCACGATGCTTCAGTACAGAACAAAGAGTCTGCAGAAACAGGCTGAGCTGAGTGGCCTTCACACACAACCTGACAGGAAGAGATTGAACAAACACTGTTAACATTTATTATGCGTGTATTTGGCTGACATCTCAACTTGTGTCAGCAATACACCATACCATTACACGTTTTGGGTCAAGTGCCTGAAGACAGAGTTGAAACTTGAGGAAAATCTGATATTTATGGCCCTTTACCTGAGGTGTCTGCTGATGGTTGATGCCACACACAGGAATTCAGTGATTAGTGGGAGTGGGAGGCACTTCACTGAGCTCTGAGGTTTCACCTCTGGAGAAGAGGTGGTCTTGGCTCCATCCATCTGCTTCTCCTTCTGTCCGAGGTTAGTAAACCACAGCACATGGAGCAGATCTATGATGGCACTTAGCAGCTGCTGGTCTAGATTCCTGAGGAGGATAATAAAGTACAGACTTATGTAGGAAAACAAAATTGACTGAAGAGATTGAGGTAATATCCAAATTAAGAGACAAGACTGGACATTACTGTCAAGCTTACCTTTTTTCAACCACCTGTATTATCCAGGTGAGGAGCCCATAGCTCTTGGTGAGGTTATAAGCGGCTTTGGTTACACGAGCGGCCTGGCACAACACCCTGATAATCTGTGCCTAGCGGAGAGATACAAGTGAAATAAAATCCACATTAGACATAACTATTTACTTGTTATCCTTACGAAGTGAATTTCAGAGCACTGCATCGCTAATCCCTTCGTTTTCATGATTCATTTCACTGTTATTCATTTTTCTGTTTTTAATTCATCCCTTTTTTCAGAGCTTAAGACCCTGTCCTCTGTCTCGACTTCACTGCTAATGTGTGCATCATTGTGATTCCCACAGTGCGTACCTGCGTGCGTTCGTCACACAGGGGGCTGCTGCTGAACCCCAAAAGGTTCTGAAAGATGCGTTGTTGGTCACACAATTCATAGCAGTGCCCATCACTTATCCCTTCCTCCAGTACACTCAAGATCCACTCACGTTCCATTTTATGCTGCAGGGGAAAAAAAGTAAGCTTTACTCCCGCAGCTGACTCCCCTTCATAGAAACAGATAACATCAGTCTAAAAAAAGCCTGAGCTGGATAAAACAAACAGATGAAGGTTAAATGTTGTTGACACAACAAAAGCTTATCTGGACACTCATTTATTTTTTTCAGGGTGAAATTCATGAAAACAACAACAATGTTTTCAGCAGTTTATGTAAAACTTTACCTCCAAGTCAAAGCCAAAGAACAGCTTGAAGAACTCAGGTACTCTTCTGAAGTCCAAACACTGATGGGACAGTAGAAACCTGTTTAAAACCACATACATGTGGTCCTCTGGGAAATCAGAAAAACACAGAAAAAAGGTAATTGATCCTAAAGGCAACGTTGATTATGCAGTAGGCAATAGTTAAATATTTACTTTATTTAAAATTGCACCAAACAGAACTTATAAAAAGATTTTTAAAAAATCAACCATTTTCAGTTTGTAAAAAGTCCTAAACACATCCTAAACAAATATCTTTATGTAAACACTACTGGTGATATCACTCAGGTCAGGGACTAACTTCATTCAAGTTTTCAGGGTTACACACCAGGTTTGAGCATATGCTGAGCCACTTTGGTGATATAAGTGGTCAGGACAAATGGAAGTCTTTGATTCTGCTGTCGGATCCCATTCTTCACGGTATCCATCAAGTACAGCAGCTGTTTGATTAAAAACAGGCTCGTCAGTGTTTCTGGATGTGATTTCCACAGCTATAATATTTAAAGACTCACACGGCACCCCCCTGACCCATTACCTGTCTCTTCTCTCTGAACCGAGCACCCTCTAAGTGTTGGTAGAAGCAGCTCAGCACATGATACGCTGCGGCTCTCACTTTTGGGTTGTAGCTACTTAGAGCCATTACAGTTACTCCAAGAGCGTGGCTGGATACAAACTTGAGGCAATCAATCACACACTCTGTAAGATAGAAATGGGAGACAATGTACCAGTAATAAAGCAGTGATAACCTCAACTGATTAAGGGCGATGACAACAGAAATGCAAAACACTCACCTGGCCGCAGTAGGGTGCTGAATAGAGGCAAAAGAAAACACGGATCATACAAATTTCCAAGGTCCTTTACTGCATTGTTACAGTACAGCATCTCCTTATCATCCTATAAGAGAGAAAAAAATAGATATTTAAAGGCTCATCCAAATAAGAAAGAACATATTATCTCATTTAGATATCCATCTCTGAGATTTCTACAGTCACCCAATCACAATGGAGGTGGCTGGCATTTTATTTGTGATGCTCAAACCACAAAAAAACCCACATGAAACAAAACAAATCTGCAATGCTTGACATCACAAGAGGTATTTCGAAAATATATTTTTGTGTTTTGGATGAGCTGACCAATTAGGGTAACTTCTTATAAAAATGCTGTTTGCTAAAATAAATCTGAAAAAAAAATACAGACCTGCAGGAGGATTCTGCGTTGCTGGGGAAAGTGTGCAATAGTTTGGAGCATCCTGTCAGGCTTCAGCAGGGCCAACAGGTCGTCTGAGCTCGCCTGCTTCCACAGGGAAGCTCCCAGGCTTTTCCTGGTCTTGTGGTGCTCGACAGCTGCTGGGCCCCACAAGAAGGATCTGCAGTTGAAAACACACATTCAGTGTTTGCAAATAACAAGTGCACTTGTTGCATATACAGCATACAAATATGAATGTAACTTACTGGAATTTCAGCAGACTGACATTGTTTCTTTCATATTCCTGAAGAAGCAGTAATAGTTTCTGATCTGCAAAGCAAAACAAGATATAAGAGGAAAGAAAGACAACAAAAACAAAAACAATTAGATTTCCTATCTTACCTGAAGTACTCAGTGTGACTCCATATGCTCCCAAAAGTACAACAAAGTGATTGATGTTACAGACTGCTGGGCATTTCTTCACCAAACAGAGAAGTAGGGACACTAATGCTTCTGAAATGACAAGAAAATATGTGTTTGTGTTCGATCAATGCATAAGGCTTCAGGTTTGCAATTTAATGTTTTTCCCCCTCATTCTATTCTACTCCATACGTACCTTTAGCCTGACACCTGCTAGGATCTTCATCAGAGTCCAACATGATGGGCAGGAACAGAGAATGGCTGCTGATCATCATGTGAAGGGTGGATAAGGGTATCAGATCCTTCTGGACTTCACTGCTATTGTACATCAATTCCAACAGGTGTCTCAATGTGTTCAGAAAGTGCTGATCTCTGAAGCGATATCTACAGTAGAAGAATGTGTTTTAGGTCACTGATTACAAAAGGATATCTGATGTGACAAAAATTGAGCAGAATGATTTTAGACAAATATCTTACTTCAGTCCATTCTTGACGAAACTGTTCCATTCTGATGCAGTGATGTCTTCAGCTAATGTCTGTGTAAAGAAGATAAATGATGAAATTCATCAAGTAAAAACTATAAATGTACGGTATGTGTGAAGAAAATAAACCCACTAGGAGTTGTTGCAGTCTTTCCAGGATGCTCTGCTCCTGCCCTGACTGGGAAGTAGCCTGATCTTTAGAGTGACTGTAAGCGGCGATGAGACATTTGAGGGCAGCAGTTGTGACAGACTTCCTCCAGGTTTCTTGTTCTTCTGGGCAATCAGCCAGTTTCTCAGTGATAGCATCTATTAGTTGCCATCTAGAAGAGAATATGACATTTAGCTAATAACTTATGATACTGATAATTTACTTACAGTATGAAGAGTTAATTAATACCTTTCAAAACTGCCCACTTTTTGAAGAGCACTAGGCAGATTGTTGATCAAGTCCCTGATGTCCTTGATGTTTGAAGAGAGCTTGATCAGACGAGCTAGTGTTTCAGCAAGCTGGGCTCCGGAGTCTTCTGTTAGATTTCCCAGAACACAGTGGGACAATCTGCCAAGCAGTGCTTGCTTCAAGGCTTTTAAAACTTCTTTTTGCACTATAAAACACAGCAAATACAGCAATATTGATTAATATAGAAGATGCAACAAGGTAAAAAAAGATGCAAACATAAAGAGAAAGACAAAGACATGAATCCTGGTGCTGTATGCTTTAAGACAATAGAGAACTTGTTTTAGTACAAACCATCTTGGGGCCTGGCAGGATCCTCTCTACATGCCACTTGTAGGTAGGTGTTGATTAGTGGAAGGAATGTTTCTGTCTGGTGAGAGAGCTTCTCCATGTTTGCTGGCTCTAGGCACCACACCTCAAAGCAGAGGCGGTGTGTGGAGCAGTTCTGTAGCAGCAGAGAGCTGATGGCCTGGGTGTCAGGGAGAGGCCACCGGAGAGAGTGCAGCAGCACATCCGTGTGGATGAGCCTGGCACTGCCTGGCTCACCAGACAGAGTCTGGAGCAGGAGGGCCTCCAGTGCAGGGCTGGAACAGGACAGCAGCAGGGTTCCCAGACCATGGAGGTGAGCCTGAGACAGAAAGATGCTGTGGTCCTGGGAAGAGTTAGCTTTAGACTCTGTGAGGATCTGCACTGCTGCGTGACCATAGACACTAAGCTCGACTTGTGTGCCCTCACTGCTGGGGGAGATTAGGCTCTCCTGGGGGAGGAGTAGCAACTTGGAGACCACCTCCCTCAGATTACAGGAATCCATGTAGCTGTGCAGAGACAGGAGGGCCTGAACAGGTTTGGACTGTTTCTTTGCAGCCTTGGAACCCTTCTCCATCAGTTCCTTGAGCACAGCTTTTTTTATAGCCCCCAAGTAGCTAGAAATAAGCTCCAGGTTATCCAAATCCTGGAGAGTGGGGGTGCTGAGCTTCAGCAAGGCCAAAATGTCATCATTCAGATGAGCACACAGGTGCTTTACTCTGACGGGGTTCAGAGTGTGAGGAGGCAAAGCAGCCAGCTCCAGAGCCAGAAACCACTGCTCCAAACATGGATGCTTGAAGATGGAGCGGAGTGCAGAAAGAAGGATCTAAACACAGAGGGTGCCATTTAAGAATTCTAAAAATAAATAGAATTAAACTGGATAATACTGGTCAAAGTTTGAACAAAATAAATTACTGAATATGTAAAAAGCGTTTACATATTTACAAAAGTTTTTCCCAACCTGCTCTCTATTGGCTTCTACTGTTGATGACTGGTTGATTTCCAAGAAGAGGTCTGAACCTTCTTGGGAGGTCTCTGCTGCTGCCTCTAAGTTTGTGGTCTCCTGAAAGCCTTGTAGCTTGGTCACCAAAACCTGGAGTATTCCCATTAAGGTCTTCAGAGAGGCAGTTCCTATGTCTTTGGAGAACTGTGCAGAAGAATATAATGTGTTGTGTATATTTCTGATTTAGTCATTTACTGAGTAGAATGCTTGTTTCGTGATCTTACCGTGCCAAGGTTTTCTACTGTTGAGTTTATGTAGAGTAAGATCTGCTTGATTGCTACTGGAAACTCAGCCATCAACATGGAAGCTAGAGTTCCTTCCACATTCTCCCTCAGGGCGTCCTCAAGCAAAGCGCTCTGTCCTTGGCTATACGCAGCTTTCATCAGTGCAGTGAACGACATGGGGGTCGACAATTCCTTTGAATGACATTCAGAAGACTTGAACTGCGAAAAAACAAGAAAAATGTTATACATATTGTCTATAAAAAGAAATGATGTCACCATTTCAGTTAATCTCTTGGTTCAACCAATAACTGACCAGTTCCTCACGGCACTGCTGTGGTAGCCATTTGGAGTAATACTGATGAAGGTGTATGATGGAGTGATGAGGAGAAGCACAGAGTTCAGAGGACACCAGCTCTTTGTCGTACTGCAGCAGAGCCAGACAGAGGGCGAGCGGCTCTCTCTGACAGTGCAGCACATCTGAAAGCACCGCAGACAAGTACTCATATACCACCCCTGAGGAAAGAAAAGGCAGGTGGTTATCGTGATTACAACTTACCCCACAGTTACATTTAAATTTTATTCCAGGCTAAAGTTGCACTTTTGCTGCAAGAAAGTATACAATTTCATGTGTTTAGGTGTGCATTTACTCTATAAACATTTCTACAATTTCAGTCTTTTTATGCATTTTCAACCAACTTGAAAAAACAATGATTCTTCCACCCCAAAACAAGTGTTTCCACTCTCAACATTTTACTTATGCCCAATTAAGGCAGAAGTGCTTTACCCTTGCCTACTGGCAGTTTGTTTCGGGCCTCCAGAGCAGCAGGTACCACCACACTGAAGGGGAAGGTCTGGATAATGATGTCTTCACTCAGAGATGGCCCAAACTGCTCCATCTCACCTTCATTACCCTCCATAATGACATCGAGCATGTCTAAGACATCTACAAGACAAATGGGCAGATTGCAGAAAAACAAGTTTCACATACATGCTTATGGCTGGAAGAAATTCACTTTGATTCTTTGATGTTTAAATGCTCACCATCTATGTGTGACACTGGGGTACTGGCAGTGTCACCCTCCTGACAACTCAGGTTAGCTTGCAGATAAGCTGCCTCCTGGACCAGACTAGCTACCTTATCTGTGTATGTGTACGAATCGCACACCAGTTTCACCAACACCTAGAATAATACACCGGGGGTTTATTCTCAATTATTACTATGTCATGATTATTTTGTCTAACCAAAATACACTGAAATGTTGACATTTATAAAAGATGTTATTGTACATGGGCTCACCCTCTCCAAGAATTGGATGACCGTCTCTTGTTGGTTCGGCTCTACTCGGGCCAGATGGTCAAGCCAGAGCTCAAGCTCAGTCCACGTGTACTCAAACACCCCACTGTCTTTTAGCACCTGAATACAAGGCAGGAAATGAAAAACAGCAGTCCTTTTTCCTTTTTAGCAAAACTGTTGGGAGAAAGTTGGTCAAGTTTATATGAAGGTTTGGTAGTTAACTATTAACAGAGCTTTTTGCCTATGCTGCTCTTACTTCATTCACTTCGTAAGTAGGCAGTTTGACCACAGAATCATCATGCTTAAGGCTCTTTACAATAATATGGGCAAACTACTTCTTTTCTTACTTTTCTCTGCTAAAGAACTGCAAACATGTCCTCTAGAAATGATACTGTGCCCTCAGATGAAAGAATACATTCTCCAAGCTGTACATGTACTCTTTACTAGTAGTTTACGAGTAGCTAGTGCAACAACAAAAAGTAGTGAGTTGACTATTTTTTTTCTATTTCATTTGGTTTATTATGGGTCTTTCTAATGAACAAAATCACACTTACAGTCCGATTGCACAAGTGGACTCGTGGTGTAAATTAGTCACAAACAATTATCACGTCTCATATCTGCCTGGTTGAAAGATTTGAAGTCACTTTAAATATCTACATATCTGTCTTCCATATAGTGCAGACTAAAAGCAAATTAAGAATAAATGTTCCTTACTTTTAGAACCAACATTCGTGTGGAGGCTTTCAGATGGCTGCTGCTGCTGCTGCTGCTGCTGCTGCTGCTGACAAACATCTTGAGAAGCAGGTAAAGTACTGACTTCTCTCTAGATGATGACTCTGTATCTGCAACATCCTGGGAATAAAAGCAATATACAAACCATTAGAAACAATGTTGAATACAAACATCTTCTAAATAATAGTTATTGAAAATGCAGGTTGAAATAGTGAAATAAAAGCAACAGCGTGACTTCTTCACCTGTATGCGGAACCAGGAAAACTTGCTTGCCGGGAGATCTAAGGCCAATTGCAGTATCTGATACTGCAAAACTGGGGGACCTTCTTCACTCATCCCTTTCTCTGACACAATCCCTGGAGGTGAAAAGAAACTTTGAAGGCTTTGTTGAAGAACCATCAGCACCATACTCTCATATATTACTTATATATGAACTCAATGAAAAAAACATCACCTTTTAAGAGCTTGCTGAAGTCAAATTTGCACTGGCTAACCAGATGTGGCACTACTTTCTGGTAAAGACATATGACCTGAAGGATCAGAGCCTTCAGCAGGATTACCTCAGCTGTTTCAGCAACTGATGAACATAAAAAAACAAAAACACAGTCAATCAAATGTCTTTGATGGTCACCCCCTTTGTTTTACATGACTGATTAGAATAAACAGGATACATGTACTGTAAATGTTATTACCAGGCACTTCATTTTTATTATCTGTCCGTCCAGCACTCGCTTCAGTTTTTGTCTTTGTTCCTTCACCATCCATTTTTTCCTTCTTGCTAAGCGACTGCCACTTTGCAACTACACTCGTCATATCGGGTAAAATCTGAAAAGCGGAGACAAGATTTCTTTAGTGAATCATTACTATTTGTGTGTATTAAGACAGCACTTTCCTAAGCTTACCTTGCTGAGTGTCTCCCTGTACTGCTGCACCAACTCCCCCATCATGTCAAGGGTGTATACGTCTGCGGTGTGCCACTCAGACTTATCCAAAAGGTACTCCATATTCTTATGAGCTCTTTTCAAGATGAAATTCATCATGGACAGAGTTGTGAGCTGCACTGCTGTGTTGGCAAGCTGTCAGACACAAGAGGAGACAATATACAACAAAGTACAGTACATTATCAGTGTTTCGTGCTGCTGCAGCTTCAGCATTACTTCATTTTTAATTCAGTCACTTACGCTGAGGCCTTGTGTAAAGAAGGCCTTGTTGCAGACTGGAGGAAGCGATATCACCATAATCATGGAGAGCAGGCGAGGGAGAGGGATTACCTCACGAGTTTGGAAGACTGTGGAAATCTCTGGCTGGGCCTCATAGATCTGACATATGAATTCCAAGATGATCATTATTTTTAAAAATAGCCAAGCTAGATATGAGCCAACACTAGCTAAAAAAAAAACACATCAACTATAGCAGCAAGCATTACCTTTTTAAGCAATTTGACATTGTCCTGCCAAGCACTTTTGAGGCGGGGGGTGTATGAAAACTGAGTCTCCTGAAGGTATCTGGCCAGCATGTCAGGACTAGATTTCAGCACATTCACCACCAGTTCTGCCACCAGTTCATCCTCTGTGGCCTGCTTCAGCCCCACCAAGAACTGAAGCAAAACAATGTTGCCAGCCCTGAAATGAGGTTAAATTCTGTCATGAGCACAGAGGGTTTCCAGAAGAGTACAAGGTAAACTTGACACAATGACTACTTACCTGCCAGCTGTGCCAAAGCTGGCATCATGAAAGCTGATGCCATGCTTACGAGAGCAACACAGGTCAACAAGGAAACTGTGAACAAGTTCCCTGATGACAGATATCCCAGCATGCTCTGAGTCATCTACCATCTTAAAGAAAATAAGTAAAAATCAGATAAGAGGAACCTTTGTTTCAACAAACACAAGACAAAAAGCAAATAACTCACTCTGTTATCATCAGTGGTTGCATCCACAATCCCATTCCATCTATACAAAGATGCTATGTTGGCCAGTACAGCAGGTGTGAAAAAGCGCACTTTCTGTGTTTTACTCATGGCCTTGTTTAGTACAACCTGCAGCAAGAAGAAAAATACAACAAATATGATTATCAAATCCATAAATTGAATTTTAAATGGAAAGTGTGAACTGCTGAGCACTTACTCTAGTCTTCAGTGTGGACAAAATCAGATTGACAATGGACATCCTGTCCTCCTTCAGACCCGTACTCAGGATCTCTGGCAGAAGTTCTGACACACCAAATTTAACATGTCATTAACACAGCGGAAACACAAGAGTAAATTATGTACACTTTAATCCAAACTTAATTATTACCTTTCATTTCTAATATTTGTCCAACTGTAGTATTATCTCCAGACACCAAAAAGGACAGCACAAACTGGATAAAAGCCATGCGGACATCAGGTCTTCCCTGGAGAATTTGCAGGGAATGAATGTAAGCATACATATCTACAGAACCCAACAACTCCAACACACGCTGAAGAAGGTAAATGCTACATCACCTTCTTATCCTTTCTCTTCGCCAGTCCAGACAGACTTTTATTGATGTGAATGTGACTTAGGACCTCTCTCGCAGCTTCTGGTCCCTGAGACACCAAGGCGGAGAGGAGGCTGAGGCACTGACGGACGAACCTGTGCACAGCAGAAAACACAACATTATAGCCAAGGGCAAATGTGCTGAGGACCGACATTTGAAGCCCTTGTACTGAGGTCATTACACCAACCTGTGATTATCTGAATTTAAAGATCCCTGCAGATGTTTCATGTAGCTAGAAACAATCTTTTTCACAATAGCATTGCCAACCACGTTGAAGTGAGACAGGTCAGTGGCTGTCCTTAGAAGGATCATCTCCAAGCTCTGAAAAATCAGCATCGTCTGGACAGAAGCAAGGTTTGATTATAGCTTTACTTGTCCAAAGACAGGTCGGTGAACATTCAGTCCCATCCACTGAGAAAAGCAATTCAGCTTACCTCACTCTCTACGTGCTTGTCTCTCTCCAGCAATTTGAATATTTCTGCACACTCCATAGATATTTTAATATAACCCTCAACCACATCATACAGGTCTGAGCATGGCAGCTTCTTAGCGGTTGATATGAATGTCTCCAGTCCTGCAGGTGAAAAAACACCCCCAGAAAAGATGGTGTTCAAAAACGGACAGAAAAAACACAGGATCGATGGATAAAATAACGTTAAATGAATGAATTGCATTACTAGGACCGAGCATTACATCGGTGAAATATGTGTAACAAACTGTATATGCGCTCACCCTTCATGGCTGTGGTGGGTTCCTTGAGCATGGCTTTAAATACAGTCCCATTGAACTCCGGGACCTTTTCTTTTTTCCGCGCAGTGTTTGACTCCGCCGAGTCTTGGCTTTGGCGCTTTTTACTCATTTTCACATGCGTTAAAACAGATGAGCGACTTTAACGTTTTTGAACTCCTGCCACACACGTACTGCCACGGTAACCCACGTTGCGGCGTAAACAGAAAGCTGCCCAACAAAATTGTCATCCGGTCGGAAACGCTTGCTGCTGAAACTTAGTTCCGCATTCTTTATCTTGTGCTTTCTTCAAATGAAACGTGTTCCTGCTCCATCCTTTCCAGCTCTATAGGTGAAGCTGCACCACCACTGCATAACTGATAAAGCTGTAAATACCTCGTCAATATAGACCTGCTTTGTTTTAGAATTGATATTTGGGCCTAAAGACAAATTAATAGAAAATAACAGTTTAAAATCCATGCAGATGTTATTACACGAAGAGGAGGTGCATGAAGAGGTGGGTGCATTCAATTTACATTTCATAACATTTAAATGTAGCTTTAAATCACCATTCCCAGTAAACCTGCCTTAATCTGCTCTCCCAAATAACATATACTGGCCTCAACTTGTAATTTTGATTTAATCAGAGAATGTAATTGAGATCAAGATCCCTTATTTAAAAGCATAGATAAAACATAACCAGACAAATCAAAAGTGCATAATAATATACATATAGAACATAGGCAGGCATAATAAAAACTATAAAGATTTTAAATTAAAGGTTTAAAATCGTCAACTTGGTGAGACAGTCAAAATTATCATTCCTCTGTAATTCATTCCTTCTATAAGGGGCAATGTCGCAGAAGGCAGTCTTCCCAAGTTCAATTTCCACCCCATGGGAAACTAAACAGACCTGAGATTTTGTAAATGGCTAAAAAGAGAAGGAGACATTTATAAATAAAAATGATGGGTTGTAGTTTTCTTCTTGCTGCTATTGAGGACCAACCTACATTTTCACATAGTAAAGACAAGTAAAATATCTGTCTGTACTTCATAGTTCTGTATGTAATAAGCTGCCGAAATTAAAAAATGCTTTGGTCAAGGTTATTTCCTCCAGCAAGTATATTTCTTACATCACATCATTCATTTTTCAAGTTTGGAAAGAACAGATGTCCTCAGTGCAGGTTTTGTTTTATACACTACATTTTTTTTCAACATACCTTGTTTTAGTTTCATTCAATTACAGCATCCTTTTAGGAAAAAACACATTTTGTTGAGACCATGTAGACATAGTTGTGGTTAAGCTTTGTAGCCTATTTGAAGAATATGTGGTTCACAACCAAGTGCAGCCTCTTCTGAGTTATTCCTTCAACAAACCTTCACAAGCACAGCCCAAACAAATCTCAAGATGTCAAACTTATAAGGGCCCGATGCTGTTCAGTAAAGCATTTGAAAAGAATCTGTTTCCTGAAATATAAAATCTATTTTTGTCAAGTCGGGTTGATCTATGCTATCGTCTTAAAGTCATAAATTATTTATTAAATCATCATGAAGAAGGAAAATCTAACAGCTCATCTGATGATTGCACTCTGTGATCAATTAGAATGTCTGACATATTCATGAAGTAGGCTGCATTATGGCTAATTAGGCTTACACAACACACAAAGACTGTTTTTTCAAATGGCACACGTCTGCTTTCAGTGATTGCTGAAAAAGTCAACAATTATTATATATATTATTATTTAGAGGGATGAACTTCAATGAGGTAACAACATCTTCCACTCAGAAAGGAATGGCAGCATTAAATCTACAAAGCTTGTGTTCTCATGAATACATGTAGTCTTTCAGTGGTATGGCCACCAGGGGTCACCTTTGCTTGCTTTAATAACTTTGGAGTGATGCACACACTTGCACTGGAAACTGCCTTGCAGGTAGATTGGCACACAGCAGCTGAACAGATTGTTCAAGAAGTCAGACATGTTGTGAATCACCTTTAAAGGCAGGTGCAACATGTTGTTTGTTTTAAGGTATCAATTTTAAAATTCATGGATGCACAAACTGTTGAACTGCCACTGCTTTTATCTCCTTACGCCTTGAATATTGTAACAGCCTCTTCTCATGCCTTAACCAAAAAACCTTGAAACAACTACAGGATGTACAGAACTCAGCTGCTAGGCTCTTAGCCAGAAGCAAGAGGCACGATCACATTAAACCTGTTTTAGCATCTATGTTTTAGACCTTTAATCCTGTTTGAACCTGTGCATAGCTTGAGATCCTTGGGCAGCGGTCTTCTGTCTTAAGTCTCTTCTAAAAATGAATTATCGGAAAGCATATCCTGATTTGATCTGACTTATATGTTTGATTTATTTCTTATTTATTTTTTACTCATTGTCTTATTTGTATTCTAATTGTGCCCTCCATGTATTCTATTCTATTCTATGTATCCACTGTGAGGTTGGGCATGCAGGCAGTCTGCTATTGTCTGGGATGTTACTTAGGATTCTGGTGCTTTGATTGCAGCTCACTGCTGCACATGCTATAAAACACATCTGCTGTGGTGCAGAAACCAGCAAAACTACTTTAAATGTATTTTTAGAGTAAAGGACCTAAATTGGGCAAATATTGCAATACAATACAATCGAAACCATCTGCAATATGGCAGGGTGTAGCATAGTAACATTTCACTTTGACTTCATTCCTCAGTTTTCACAATTAAATTACACAGCTCCTGCTAATATGCTGTCGAATAAACACTTCTTGGGACATATAGCCTAGGACAAAAGAATTGGAACCCTTTTATTAACTCCCAATGTTGTTAAGGGTTTAATGTTTATTTTTTGTTTATAGAAAACACCAGAAGTAATGAGAGCCACTCCTGCCCAGTCTCAAGTTCCATGGTGATTTAGTGAATGAATGCCTGCAAGGCCTGACAAAACAGATTAAAATATATCTTTAATCATGGTGCAGTGATGTAAAACTGTGCTAGATAATATAAAAATTTATGAAATGAAAAATGAGCAATATGTGATGCTGAAACTGAAACTCTGAAATCACTCATGCAGAGCTACAATTGCACCACATGATACTTGTAATTGATTTGGTTTGACAGCCAAACCTGATGAAACTGATTGGGATTTTTATGTTTTTCATACATAAGTAAAGGTATGTACTGGTACTATATACTGGTGTCACCGTTACTGGTGATATTGCCCCTGTAACTGTATTTATACAATGAGAGATCTATTCTAGTGACATTGATTATGTTTGGCCTGTGTTTTGACTCTAGAATTATAATAAACTAAAAAGAAATACATTTTTTTAAAGTTTAAGTTTATAAGATGTTCCTGTTTTCTAGATTGTACACATGATTTCTTCACTCAAATTCCTGCAGCTGTCCAGGGTGCTGGCCAGCCCCATACCTTGGGTGGAAATGATGAGCCTTCTAGCTCCTGACGCCGTTAACTGAGATCTGGCTGAGCAAAGACTTTGGGGTCAAAACAAGCCTGACATGGCAGTATTTAGAAGCACAATAACAGTAGGGATTTGACTTTTTGATCAGATTTCAGGGATTATGTAACAAGTTACGTTTGATAATATGTGTTTATTACCCTTTGATGATACACAGCATGCTTGAATTTGTGCACTACTACATTATTAGGAGGATTTAGTTTATCTTAAAACTCTTTTCCATGTTTTTTTAGAGAGTTTGGTTAATGAACCACTACCCCACAGCCACTTTTGTAAACTGCTGTAGAGGCCTGGGATAAGAATAATCTGCAATGAAGCCTGACGAAGGGAGAACACAACATCACGGTGATCATAAGCTGATTACTGACAACCCTGTCAATACACTGTTCCTCGTGGTATGTCCACCCGGTGAGATTGGGGTATCCCCAGTGTGTTAATTGTCTTGGATACATGCTCTAAACTGGTGTGTATTTAAACCTCGATGAGTATTTAATGCATGAGAGAAAAATCTGCTGTGCTGCCTCTTTGGGACCTGTTGCTAAAGTGCTCTCACAATGGGACCAAGCAATGCTGGATGAGAGAGGAAGCAGGAGTGGCACAGCTATGCGAAGCCTTATCCGGTCCATAAATGCCATGTTTATTTTTGAAGTTCTGGCCTGGTGTGCACCACTTCTCTTTTAAACAAAATGGTGGGTGTATAAAGCCTGTCACAATGCTGACAGGGATGGTCAGGCCTTTATAGCTGTGGGATGTAGGAGCAGGATGTTCATCGGTTCAAAGAGGTTTCAGCCACGTGTAGCTCAGGCAGAGTGATCATGTCAGTGGAAGGGCAAACCTTTTCCCTTTTTTTGCAGTGGAAACAAAAATGGGTTATTTATGACATTGGTGTCCTCCATGCCACAATGTGCTACACTACTCACCACTGATATATGATGGAAAAAGCATTTCAGCACAGAAATTGAGCAAAGCAATATTTCACTGAATGCATTGACATAGTTATTTTCACAAGTTTTATTGCAAAGTTTCAGTGATTTCCATTTCTTTCATATAAAACATACTCAAAGATGTCCTTTTGGTGCAACTGTAAATCACAAGGTTATGTACTATACTTATGTGTTTACTTCCTCTATTACGATGCCAGTAGCAGGACTAGGTCTGGATAGAGACACTGGGTGGTTTCCAAAGAGTTATTTTCCACAGCTGAAGCCACTTTACCATGCCTGTTTTCACCACAGCGCACCACAGGCCCTTCTGTGAGGTTGCTGTGCTTCCGTTGTGTTCCTCTCTAAGCCTCTCAGGCCCTCTTCATGATAACACTGTAGCCAACGCTGTTGAAGGATCAAAGATCTCCCCACGCCTAACAAACAGCTAGACACTTGGCCTATCAGAAACATCTGAGAGTGGTTGGTTGCAGCTGATGATGCATGCCCACACCCCAGAAACAATCAGGACTCAGGCCAGATGTGAAGATCATCTCACGTAAGGTACAGATGTTTCTGTTCCTCATAATCACTCACCACAAGGAGAAGTAGGATGCTTTCTGAAGTCCTATTAAATTTAGACTGTTTGTGCTGCATCCAGATTGGGTTCACTGCCTTGGGATATGCCACCGGCTTGTGGGTTGTCACTATTCAGCAAGCTGATTGAAAACAGTGCTGCATGAAAAATGCTTTTGGAAAACAGTGCAAAAAATGTTGTTTTTTCCAAATGGGTGAGTGTGAACCACTAAATATCACCTAGTCTGACCCTACTGATGAAATAAAGGAGAGAATGTTGCAGAAACCTTTCATTCATTTTACATAATAAGCACTTGTATTGCAGTTCTAGAAATATGCTGTCTAAATTTGGTACTTGTTGAAGTAATTTTATGTTTTCCGCAGGACACATTATAACATACCATAACCTCTCATTGTCAAATCCCAGCAGCTGTTGCACCAGATCATTGCTGTGAACCTCCTATGTGAAAGAAATATTCAGATCATGCACTTAAATTAAAGTAGCAAAACCACCACAGATAAACACTCAATTGCAAGTGAAAGTAAAAACCATGTGTGGGTAAAAGTATTAGAAGCAAAATGTAAGTACTCATTTTGAAGAATGTCCTCCTTCTGTGTGTTAAATTGTTGATGCATTAATGTGTCAGCTGGTGCAGCTGCAGCTAATTTTTATTAATTCATATAGTGTTGGGTAGTTCAGTCTAAGGCAATGCATCATATTTTATGAGCTGAATACAAAGTACAATTTTTCCTTCACAAATATAGAGTAGAAATATAAAGTTGTACAAAATGTTTCACTAGTTTTTATCTAAAATTGATGAGTTTGAAAGCTGATATCCAGATATGTCTCATCTTTGACTGTGCAAGGGAATACATGAGGGTTTTACACATTTCATCTATTATCACTGACAGAATCTGACCTGAACTAATCTAGACATCATTGGTCAATTAGTTATGTCAATGTAAAAAAACAAACATATGCTGCTGTTACACTTAACATAGATAACATGTTGTTTCAAGAAACTTGTTCAAAAAACGTTCACACACAGTATCCAATGAGAGATGACCATAGAGCGTAAAAATTCAAGTGGCTTTTGTGTCAGTGTCAAGTCTTGTACGTGATGTATTAGAATCCACAGTGGAGATCTAATGTTAATGATACATAGACATGAAGACACCTATTAGTGATTACAGAGTTGACATATTAATGCACTGGATATGATGTTAATACCAGACCTGGGATGGTCTGGAGAGAGTCTTCCGCTCCTGCAGGCTCCCTGTGGTGATTAGAAAAACACTTTGGTGGATATTACACCCTGTTATTCTATCCCTCTGCTGTCTCTGCCTGTTCCCTCTCTCTACACACCATTAAAACAACATCTTTGGCCCAGGCTCACCGAACACGACATCGGAAGTAAAGTTTAGTGAAGTACCCTCACCGTGACCCCCTCCTCCCCATTCTCATGAATGAAATGGTTATGTTCTGTACATCAAAGGGAGGTCTTCTGTTTATTCTGGCTTTTACTTTCTGTATATCTCTTCCTCAAGTTTTCCCCTGCAGTGTAAGCATGATAACTTAGAGCCTTCTTGTAAGACTTGAGGGCTTTGATAACATCAGGGCCATTAATATGCATTTGTTTTTAGTCTTGAATTTAGATGACCCCCCCATCCCCTCCCCATTGTTTAAGACCCTTGTCTGAACTACTACTTTTGGGGTCTCTCCATCATCAATCCGTTCTCCAGCTGCCTGGTGGTCTTCAAAGTGGAACCATACCTATACCCAAAGGCCTCTAAATGTCAAGGGATGGTTTCTTGTCAGAAACTTCACTGTAAGGTGTTAGTTGAATCCTGCTCTCATTACCCCTGAGATATTCCAGATATAAGACAGTAGAATGGTGTAGAACAGTGCGAGCAGATAAATGAGGAGAGTTGACAGAGTTTTCTTGTCAGCAAGTGTGATACGGTAGGTCTTCCTGCGAGTGATAAATCTCTCATAGATTTTTCTGTGAGAGCACGGTGTTTTAATTATTAACTAATCTCTTTATTTGGCAGAGTTCACAGGGAAAGTGTCATTTGAGTGTAAGCCATACTTTTTAAATTTCCTTTAGAGCTGTTTCTTCTTTCCATGTTAATTAAAATTTCACTTAGAGTACGAGGCTAAATGTCACTGATTATAGAATCCTCAAGTGCTTATGATACACATAGCTTCCAAACATTTTAAACATTGTAGTTTAAATCCCTGGTTCTACCTCTACAGGTGAACATACAGTCAGTTCATCTTCATCTGCTTGCTTTAAGTTTGACAGCAGACTTTGGATCATAATGGGCCTGGAGTGGGACATCTTGGTTGGTCACATGGTATGGAGGCCTAATGAGTGTCTCCCTTTCCTGGCAGGTTTTCTGGATAGCCCAAACGTAGTTGGTGATTTCCCATAACGAGATGGAGGACGTTGGTAGGAAAAAGGATGTTGCCATCACAACCTGGACCTCTGGACCCCAAAGTGAATAGATCAGCAACTCCAAGGTAATGAGATAACGAGATCTCTGAGTTTATTAAGTCTTGTTTGTTTATATAAAGTGTTAGTTTAGAATATTTGGACAGTAACCTCCAGTGTCTGGGGTCCCCAGAAGGAACAAGGACAAAAAGGAGGAAAAGACAGTTCTAATCTGGCTAAGCATTTAGTTTTCTTTTTTTTTCAGTCTTCAGTCATGCACATTCTTACCAAGGGATCATTGAGAAGCTCCTGTCTGACTTGCATTGTGTTTGGCTGTAGGGAAAGTGGTGTGTAGAAGATTGCATGTGTGCGAATGAGTTAAAAATCAAGCTTTAAACTTAATTAAACATCAAACATTTGTTGAGTGTCTAGTTGTGCTTGTCATGATTTCACTTTAATTGAAAACAAAAATCTCTGAAAGGGTTTCAGCCTTTGAAACACTGATTCTACCTTACTGACATGCAGGAGCCATGGGCTGTCTCCAATCGTGCATCCTGAGCTTCTCCCACCCTTCTTTGATCACACAACTACTTTATCTCTTACAACAGCCTCACCATTGGTTAATTATTGGGCTACAGGCGTTGGCTCTAGGTTCCTGAACGGATGAGTCAGAGAATAAAATGACTCCCTGTGCTTCAGGCAGAGGATTTGGGTTCAAAACCTCAGCAAATCATCAAAGGGTACAAACGGGATGTGGTTTTTTACTATATCTGAGGTTACAAAATAATTTCTTTCACCAATAAAATGATTACACCATTATATTTATTTGTAATTTCTGATGTGAAACCTTGCCTGTGTATTTTTAGTTGTGGGTTCAGCAGCTGCTTTATTGAGTGCTACTGATTACAGTGTTTGTGCAAACCAAAGCACATATGGCTTTGACAGTATCATAGCAGCTCTGTTCTTCTGTGCATGGCTAACATTGAAACAGGACATACTGATGTAGGATCTTCCTTCCTATATTAGATTTCTACCATATCTTTTCTCCAGTGTGTTATTTCTATGGCTTTAGCTTTGTTCTTAAACTCCTGACAAGCATTTATTATGTTTCCCAAGATGGGCTTATTTTACACAACAGGCTGTGTTGCATGCTATAGCAGTTTTCACTTGGGTGATTTAAAGTCATAACTGACCAGCTGTCCAGACTTTAGAAAATTGATGTACATGGTCACAGCTGTGTGTTATTGCCCTTTGATGTCAGTGTATTCCTGAGTTTCTCAAAGAATAAATATGGGGCAAGATTTCTACACTCAGAAGCTGAGCCAGGCCAATGGAAAATATAAGTCTTCATAATTTGAAGGCTTTGCCCCAAGGACAAATACAGCAGAGACACTGAAGCCCATAGAGAGCCATTTATTTATATGATATTTATCAAACAGTTTTATTATTACTCACACAAGAGCCGGAAGCAGCATAAATAAGATGTGAGCGCTATGCTTCCCTCTTTGTAAATATTTATATTTGCTGGATGTTGACTTTATTATCGAAGGTAATCTGAGTAGTATTTTTTGTTAAGCTCTTTGTTGCCAAACAGGCTGTGGTATTCTGTATATAGTCTATCTAAGAAAATGTAATAATGTCTTTTAGGATTTTTACCTTCCCCCACTTACTATCATATAAAATATAGAAATGTACATTAAATATATTTTTAGTTCTTATTCATGATTTGTGCACAGGATGTTTGTTTTTAAAACAAATAAAAACCCACGGACATGTGTGCATTTGACTTGTGGAATTTGAATTACTGAAAATGTGTGACGGCCAAAGGATGAGCAGACATATAGTGTGTATCGGACCATAGAGTAGGATGTTGACCCTACCAAGCTGGAGAGAGTTTATAAAACCCTGGGGATGAATATAGTTCTCCAGCCCGACAGGTTTTGAACAGCTTCCGTTGCTTTCCATCATCAATACTTGGAGGTGGTGAGGGATGGCCTTTTACTTAATTGTCCAAAAAGATGCGTATTTCCAGCGCACACTTCCTCAGACAAATGGCCAGATACACTTGACATCTAATACCATATTCCTGTTGGAGTTTCTGCTCGTGGCTGAGTGATTATGACAATAGCACTCCCCTCTTTAACTGTGCACCTTGTACTGAGTCTGGAGGATGCCAGGATCCACATGTTTATTGGAAAACAACCCAGTTTGGGCTCAATATAGGCTTGATATTTAATTGTGCACAGAATAAAATGCTTCTGTCATTATAAACATTTATAAATTGAACATAATATTTTCTGACAAAACTGTGGGAACAATGAAGAAAGCATCAAAGGTATTTGGCTGAGTTAATTAATCCGTTATACATTTAAAGGGAGGCTGCAAGTGGGCAACCACAAATTCGTAAAAACACTTCAATGAGGCAACCCTGTTTTCTGAATTGCAATCCTGCAAAATAATGAGACTATCTATAGCTTCCATGTTGCCGTTGACAAGTTTTTTTCATTATTTTGAGTAACATATAAAAAAACGATAGGAAAAATTGTAAATCTTCAGTTTTATGTTTTGAACCGCTTTGTGCACGCCATTCAGAAAGCTGTTTTGTATTTTCATCTCCATAAGGAACTGTTTACCATTTCTAACTATTCAGTCCTGTTTCTTGTTATGTAAATGTTTTCTCATGAGCATGACCATATGGATCATGTGACCCTTGGACAAATTGATGGTGAAGTTGGCAGCCTTGAGGGCTTATGTCTTACCCCCAAATACATAACTGACAAAACAACATTCTTTGCACATATGTCCATTTTTGAAAGCATAACCACAGAATATATCCATGATATCTTTAACAAGAAAAGCTGTGCTTGGATCATCAATTTAATAGCATTGCTCAGAGGAACCCTGGCAACCCCTAGTTCATGTGGCGCATAATGAGATCGACACTTCTTCTGGCCACAGCATTAAGTCTGCTTCCCCATATGGACCTTATTTATAATCTTGTTTTTTCCTGTTAACTCAAGCACGGTCAGTGAACACTTGCTACACATCTTAATTTTCTTATCAGTGTTGATTATTTTTTATGTCTATGTGTTGATGTTGATTGACAAGTTCAGAGGGAATTGTGAAATAAGATGACTTTTGCTCCCCTTGCCATAAATACAGTAATATAATTTATTGGTGATAGGAGGGTGTGGGTCATTTATGTTTCCTGTGGAACAGACTGAAAGCTTCACATCTGCCAAAGAAAATGATCACAGCAACTGACTCATGGCAGAGAAAAATAGTTTCCACGATTATATGTTATTTCAGTTTATTCTGTCACTCCGTCTGTATGATGCTTTGGATGAGCTCTCTTTTTTAGTTATGTTGGTTGTGTTCTGCTTGTGTGGTCAGTACATCCAGTTGTAACAGAGCGAGAGTTCAGTGAGGCTGCCTTGGTGAAGGGATGAAGGAATTCACCTAGGTTTCTCTGTGATTGTTCACTTCAATGCCAAGGCGTATTGC
The DNA here is from genome assembly GCA_036024295.1 of Nannoperca obscura. Taxonomy (NCBI): domain Eukaryota; kingdom Metazoa; phylum Chordata; class Actinopteri; order Centrarchiformes; family Percichthyidae; genus Nannoperca; species Nannoperca obscura. Next base: position 38,424 of record JAVQJL010019652.1, on the reverse strand, counting down.
TATGGTGTGTTTCAAAATGACAGACCAAGCAGAGTCAACAGTTTCTAAACTTTCTCAAGTGACAGCATTGTGAAGTGTGGAGTAATGGGATTAGAGTTTTTTTTTCTTTCCTTAAAGAAACGTTTGGTTGAACAATTTAATTGTTTTGGGGATTCCAGGGCATCCGTCTGAATGCTGTGCATTCCTTTCCTCGACAACATAATGCATTCCTGGAGAATAAAAGTGATCTCCATCAGAATTAGTTAGACTCCCTACAATGTCTGAGGAATTTCATCCTGCAGGAGAACGACTTGCTGGACTGTGTGATTGATAGTGTATTAATTAGAAAGCATTCACAGTGGACAGCCTAAAAGATTTCTTTTTTCTGAAGTGGGTGTCATTGTTATACGCCAGACTGCTGTTAAGTGGGCAAGAGCCAGAGGCAGATCTGATCCTGTAGCATTAAATTAAAAGGATAGAGAATATGACATATTATTATATATTTAGATGTTTACTATAAATACAAATGCTTAGGTTTGGGGTAATGGAATCAATTTATACTCTAAATAGCAGAAGCACCCAAGGTTTAATTTTCAAATCACATTAAAGCTGCATCTTCCAGCAAGAGAAATCTCCTTGTCTGACATACCGAATTGTTCTTATGCTTTGTAGATGTTTTGAGCAGTTCCGCTACTCTGGTTAAAAGAAGAGCTCTTTGCTTCATGGCTTGAGGGAAACTTGTTATATGTGGATTCATTCTCATTAACTGACTCTGTTTGTATGATGCTATTTGTTCCATCCAGTGAGTCCATATTTTTTTTTGAGAACCAGGACAATAGAGACACATCATGTCTGACTATCTATTGCTTTTAATCACATTTAAGCTCACAGGATCAAAATACAATATTATTTCAGATTAGTTATGCAGCATCTTGTGTCGTCCGGTAATCTTCTCTGAGACTCCAATAAAGTGTAACCACAACTCCTTCTGCCAATCTTGAAGACAAACAGATCCTGTATTACCACAGTCGTTACACATACAGCAGAATATGCCTCCAGCCTGAGGAGGGGTGTTGAAGTGTGCCCACTTTCCCTCAAAAGCCTTTTTCACTTCTACTAAAATGTGTGATTTTCTAAATGTCCTTTGACAACCGTGTCTCAGCAGGATGTTAAGTTCTCCTGGTTTGACCAGTGAAATGCAGGAACTGTAAAAGATACACCTACAAACAACAGAATGGGCACAGAAATGCAGGGTGCATAGCTGTTTTGCAGCAACATTAAACTGGATTTTTCCTGTATTGCTCTGTAGATGAACAGATTTGGTCTGTCTACACACAAGATGTCAGAGAAGAACAAAGGAGTCACAGGCAACTTACTAGCTTTGTCATCAGAGAAGGCATGAAAAACACAATGTTGTTGTGGTTAGTCAGATTGTTATTTTTTTTTTAAAGTTTCTTTTTAGCTTTCTTAATCCACACATGCATTTGCAGAGCAGACTGAGTCTTTACCAGCACTGCCCTGCTTTGTATTTATGTGTCACACAGATTAACACCTGGGTCTTGCTGAGCACAACCACAGCTTTCCTCAAGGGTCCTCAGCACTAACTGTCGAAAACGAGGACAATCCTGCCAGAAAAATGCATTTTTTAGCTTCTATTCTTTCCTTTGTTATAGCGTGGAGATGAGACCACCGTTTCTGATTCAAAGAGAGGTGGGCTAACAAATTAAAACACAAAAAATTATCTACAAAAATAATGAGTACTTGTTGAAATGAAACAAATATGTCCTTTTCCTGGAAGCTCAGAAAGAAAAAGGATTTCAGGCTGGCGTCACAGGGAGGTTTGACCCAGCAACAGCAGTGGCAGCAGGATCAGCTCTGCAGGCACTATCAGATATACTAATTCACTATATACCACCATGGTAGACTGGAGACTGGAGTTTTTCTGCCTACAGTAAATTTAGATTATGAATATCATATTGTTAGAAAGATAATGAGTCTGTGGGCCTTGATTTCAGGGTCCTGGCTAGGGTATCACAAAGAATTTAGATTTCTTTTTACACGAAAGATTTATTGTTGCAATTTTTGGAGACAGGAAGCAATGGTAACACTAAACAGAAATCTATAAAAGACCTTTTACATCATGATTAACCAGGAGATGACAAAGAGCTGGTAATCCCAGAATATTTCTTAACCAAATGAAAACCACCTGCAAACTCAATATCTAATATCCTTTCGAAAGGACCCCGCAGTGCAAATCTATATGGAGTATGTCGCCACATACAATACTCACAGTACACAAAGTTGTATTGTATGCAAGTGTGCTTTAACACAGTGCAACTGAAAATACTTTTTAACTTGATCAATTCATCATTCATCAAGTGTGTGAAGTACATTCTTTCAGCAGTAACATTTAATTAACCAAAGCTCATATTTCCTGAAATGCACAGCAATCTGGAGGAAATGGTCCAATAGTGCTTCTGGTTAGTGTTTTGTCTCAATAAAAGTCTACTTTAGACCTCTGCTCAAGCACATGCTCAACCCCACAAAACACCACTGCAGTTGGTGGCAATCAAATATTCCACACAGTCCACCTTACAAACATAGCTAATTAAGTCCCACAAGCTATACTGTCTGCTGTGTTTTGATCCAGATAGGCTGTAGTACAGCAGTGACGTGAAATCAGTATTTGTACTGAGGTCTGGCTGGTTGAACATGCTTAAAGAACACGCTTGATTTTACTGAGAAATGCTACAACCATTCTAATATCAGAAAAAGTCACAAAAATGACAAATTTAGGTTTATCAATCTTTGTTTTTATTTTTATTTTCTTGATAAATACTGCTAAATTTCTTGACTACACATTTTCACATATGTCTGTTGTGAATCAGCACAATAGGGTGAGATCATGCTATGGTAGGAATATGTAGGAGCAGCTGACTCCTTTTGATTCCCGCTGTATTAATATTGCATGGGGCAGCTCAATAATAACCCGCTTAATCTTATTTTATGTCATTTTGTGTATCTAGCTGGATGTATCAGGTTGGATGTGCTTTTGTTGTGGTTGAAATGAAGTCCTCTGGCAAAGCAGCCTGTCACACAGTTAACTTTAATCTTGATTAAACTCGATCTGTTTATTATTTCTTCCATGGACTTTCAGCACGGCTAAAGGAGCCAAGCTCTGTGGTTTCCCCTGTAATCTATGGTCAAATGTCACTAAAATAGCCATCACAGAAAAATCACTAAGACCACAGGCTTGTGATGTGGACTGCCTCTAACCTCAAAGTAGAATTGCAGATTTAACCTCCATTGCAGCACCTTATTTTTTTTTTTTTTATTCAAGGTCTCCTATGACTCACAGGAGCAGTCAAGATTCTCTGAACCAGTGATGATGATGTACTGAACTCAGTGGATACTATGTTTAACCCTTGTGCTACCTTATCGGGTCATATTGACCCAGTGGCCCACTGTCTTGACCCAGTGTCTCCTTCACAGGGTAGCACAAGGGTTAAGGCAGTCTGATGCTTGGAAAAAAGACATGAAAAATGTATTGAAAGTGACCTTGGGTAAAATGAATACAGATTAAGTTTTAATCTGTCGAGAGCAACATCTGAGCTTGAAATCAAAGTTGATCTTTTGAATGATGCTGATGCCAAATGAGCAACAGATTTTCAAGACAATCCATTGTCTTGTCAACAGGCATTGTTAAAATAAAAAGTAAAAAAACGGAACATTTGCAATAAAAATGCATCTTGATAAAACAAGGAATGTATCCTGTTCTTTGTTGAATAAACACACAGCTACACAGATAATGAGTCATAACTTGAGCTGATAATGTGAAACAGTGCTACATGTTATCTACTCTAAAGAAATACAAATATTAACAAAGTCCTTTGTTTACTTTAATGCTATACATCTTAATGCACCAACATTTATTAGATACCTTTATGACTCCACATTAGTGTTATCTTACTTAATTTAATGCAATCTGTAAACAACATTTTATGCACAACGTAATATTTTTGTTTCTTTGCCCTCTAAATCACATCGATCTTAAGCATAACAAACATATCCAAGCACAATATCATTTTTAGTTATGTTGTCAGTCTCCCTGTTTCATTAGTATTGGTGACATTACAACACATAGGGCAGATGACATGGATGGTTGTCCCTGTACAAATAAAGCTGTAGGCTATTCTGACTTAGCAAAAAACGAGTGTCATCTGATTTTGTGTATGTGTTCATGTGAATGTACATGTGGATTGGTGTGTATGCGTGTGCATGTCTGGGTGAGTTGGCCTCCTCTTCCCTGCTGTCACAGTAATAATGAGTTGCTGCCACTGCTGGAACTCATTCTACTTGGTGATATAACAGTTCACAGAATGAGAGTAGGGAGACATACCTGGGTTGCTTGGAGGAAAAAAAAGTTTAGCCAGCGAAATGTTGAACTGTGGTAAGGATGACACTGACCAAACTTCTTTTTCCAAAAGTTGTATTTTTCTTAATCAGCACAAACCAAACAATACAGCTATGTCAGTACTATTATCTGTCACAACACTTGGCTAATATGATTGTATCATACATCATATGATATATTGTCAAAAGATTTTGCTTTACTGATAACAAAAATCAATAAACCTACAAAAAAACCAACAGTGAATGAAAGCAAGATGATCAGTTGCATGCACTCACTCCACTTATGTCGACTGTTTCTCTACAATAAATGTGACTGTTGAAACAGCAGGCCCCTCTGTAGTTCTCTTGTTTATATGCTCCAAATGCAAAGTGACAAGAGTTTAATAACTTTCAGAGCTTTCAGTGATTGACAAGAAAGTGAAGCATGGTTATGGCTCCAGCACTATTAGGGATAAAAGCAGAGCTCCTCTTGGGAGTTGACTGGAGATGCAGGCTATGCTCCTTTAAAGAGTCACAAGATGTGAGGAAAAGTTAGGAGCATGGACTCTTTTCTAGGCTTAGATGAAAAATAGCCCCAGGAGGGTTTTTGACTTCCAGCATCTGAAGGAAAACACTGTATGATAGCTAGGCTTCCTTATGATGCTTTGGTTTTGTTCAGGTTGTTTTGCCAAGGTTGGCAAATAGAAAGTGAGCCCCACTATGGAACCTGAGAGCCTAAAAGTATTAACACGTGAATATGATAAATGTATATTTTATAAGATGACATTTTTATAAGATGATACAGTGACATATAGTGATCTTGATGTTCAAATTTTTATCAGAATTAGTCTGTATGTTGCTGTATTCATTGGTAGTGTCATTCCAAAGAACCTTATCGATCATTTTACCTGTTACTTAACATTTCGGAGCTCCACTCCACCCAGTTTAAAACCACAGAAATGTGTTACCTTGTGCACATTGAGACAGCACACTTATCCAAACTTTTGGATAATTTCTAGAAGTATCCAAGCTTTATTTCATTACTCTAGATTATTTAAACGCGCGTAGCCAATTCGTGATGAGCCATGTGGAGCACTGCAAGTTCTGTAACTGATTTACACTTCCCTTTCGGATAGGATGGTGGCACCAAAGTTCAGCAATAACCTGGCTTGCCTCTCTGCAGACGGTGTGGCGTGGCTCCTTGTGGCAGCCGCTGCAGCAGCACTGAAAGCAGAGAGGAGCAGGAGGCTGCACTCCGTCACGTGTCGAATAAATGAGATTTGGAGAGGGACGTCCACCGCTCGGCCCCACACTGGTTTCAGTCAGCGTGCTGCAGCAGTGTCTGCGAGCAGACAAACAGTGGATGCCGATACATTGATAACGTCTACTGGAAGAAACGACAGGAAAGTTTTACGAGGCACAAGTTGTTATTTGACTTTCGTCTGGCTAGAAAGAACTACATAAGAATTCAGCAAAGAAACATATCCCGTATAACTGGGGGAATCACTGGCAAAGGATACACGTTTTTTTTCACGTCCTGAAATGGATTCAACTTTCACTTTGGACTTCATAAGAGGACACTGAGAGAAGAATTTGGATATCTTGAATCTCGTCTTGTCTTCTCTTAAACACAACAGAGCAACAGATGAATGTGAGTATCCATCACCGCATGTCAAAGATCACCTCACTGCACAAGTAACCCGATGCGATGAAGTTGTCCATCAGTGCAACCACACTTCTTCTTTCACGCATTTAGTGTTCGACACACTTCACAACTCCCTCGCTGATGCAGTGGGAAGGTATGCAGAACCCATACGTGACTTTTGACGTTGGCTACTTTTATTTTTATTTTTTTTTACAGACTGCTTTCCAGCTCAGTTCCATTGTATTCTGTTGCAACCTCTCTTTTACCTTTTTATACACACTCGTTCCTTTTCAAATCTGTTTCAAACTTAATACAACAGGATATTTCTGCAATATTCAAGTGGATATGATGTGTTAGTTTACGGCTTTCATTCTCAATCTCTGACATGCAAAACATGCTCATAAAGGATATTATCTAAGTCCTAGTGTGATCCGTTCTTTCTTCGTGTATTACATATGACTACAGTGATTCTTTTTCTAACATTGCTCAGCCGCGCGTACTTTGAAGAGCAGCCAAATATTTTCGCTACATGTCATGTTACACTTTTTTAAAACTCCTCCGAGACATTTCGCTCAAATTGGTCAACCTATGGACTTATTTGATGGTCCTCCGAGTGCTGCTGCCGCCGCTGAGCCGTTGTGCCTCCGTCTTACTCCAGTTGAGCACATACCAAATGATTATCCACATGTCGGCACAGTATTGTGTCGGCAGACTTGTGTTCATTGACCGTGAATAGGTGTTTCTTTCCCTCAATTAATAAATGAATCAAGTCTCCACTGGGTTCCATCACCGCGCACTTTAGTTGTGGGTATGATGGTTGCCATGGTGCAGCTGAGAAATTATGCAGTTTTTTTTTTTTAAAACTTAAGACACAACAAGGAGTGCAGGCTCCTCCTTTCTTTTTTTTCTCACCACAAGTCATCTGTTTGAGGACAGCCGAGTCCTGCTTTGGTTTGATTTGTTTCTGAGCTGTTCAGTTAGTTGTTGCAGCCAGTCTACAGCTAAATAATATGCTGACAATTGACCAGACCATCTGTCCAATTATCCATACATCCATTCATCCATTTCCATACCTGCTAAGGTTTCGGGGAATTGCATTTATTTTTATGATAATAGCCGTACGTTTCTCTGTTGAGGTGTGCTTCTTTTAGAACTGTGTTGAATTATAGTTTATAACTAAAAGAGAAAATAAACCAAAAAATCAACACTGATGACCAAAACAAAATGTGGACCTCCACGGCTTTTATAACAATCCAAGGATTATGTCATTAACCCTCAGCACAGCGCATGAAGTAATCATTTCACTAGTCTTGTTTTTGTAGCATATGCTGTTGATGAAGCAATTGTTCCAGACTCCTAAAAAGGAATAAAAAAGTCAAGATATGTTTCTCACAGAATGGCCACTCCCAACACCACCCAGAACGTCTCTGGCTGCGTTACATTTCTGAGTGCCTGGCTGTGGTCACTGTGGTTTTACTCATCTCCCAGCAGTGTCGTCAGTAAAATAAGTCCATCAACCATGGCCTTTGAGGGTGTCGTGCCAGAAGGTTGTCGCCTCTGGAGTTCGTTTTCTTTTGTGACCAGACTCTGTCAAGCATAAAGCAATCTACATCAATGCTGAAAGCAGAAAACTTTTGTGAACACCCTCAACGTTTTAAAATCCCTTTTTAAAAAAGTCCTGTCCTAATTAGAAATGTGTGTGACTGTTCACATATGTGGTGAACTATAATGGCATGTTGTCCAAACACTCCTTCCAGCCCTCCTACTGTAACTTGATGCACATGTGTTTTTAATGATGCAACCACTAGTACCGCCAAGGCAATATCAGATGGTGTCATCTTCAAAGACATAAGGTGTGTGTTTTTTTTATCCGGAACATCTTGCACAAACAGCTGAACCGACCCATGCTGCTCTTGCTGTGGGAAAGAGGTGATTCGTCTTGTCACGGACCCTTAGAAACCTTCAGCTCATCATGGAAAAGGAGTGTTTTCCCAATACCATGTTTGTTATGGCCAGGAAATGCATGTGTATCTGAGGCCTGTGATGGCTTTTCCTGGCCTTTTTACATCCCGAGAAACTGACGTTTTAAAGCCTAATGCAGGGCACAGAAACGCGGCACTTGTGAGAGGCAATAGTCTGGCAAGCATTCAGAGCTTTTTAGTTTGCTTTGTGCTAAGGCTGTCATCTTCATGTCCAGTCAATCTGCAGTTCTGTCTGTGGTTTCCATTATGGCTCCATTGAGCTTCATGCAGCCTGGCATGTTCTTGTAACCACTGAAGTTTTCTTTGAGTTAACTGGAATCATGGCATGGAATTAGAAGATCATTTTACGAGGCTGTTACTATAATTGTCCCTCTTGGCCTGTTGGTAAAAATTGTTTGGTTGTGTTAATTAAAGTAGTGCAGTTAAAGTACTGTATTTGGGCTTATGTTTTAATTAATTGGGATAGATCTTTACCTGTATTTGGAGTGCATTCCTGTAGATACTCTGGTTGGATTAGAAAAGCACAAAATTTAAGTCACAAGAGAATATCTTAAATACTGTATGAGCGTAGTTTAAGATATTACTGTAAGATAAGTATTTTACAATTACTCAATTTCCCTAGGATGTGTCTCCTCAGATGAAATGGTATGACTTAGCCAATTCCTCTCTATTAATTATGCTGCTTAACAGTATTTTTTACACTACATGGTTAAAAGTCATATTTACATCTCCTCAGGCTTTTGACATTCCTGTGTATAATGTAGGTTTTGGCTCATGAAGGAAGGCAACAGTGTTTGTTCAGATGTGTTTCATAGGTTTTGCTAAACCAAAGGCCTGGTTGTCTTGATTTTGAAGTGCAAGAAAGACAAATAATACTTTGTACAATTGAAAAGTGAAAAATAAGTAAGCAAATGTATTTTCAGCCACCATGAAAAGTAATATCTGACACATTTTGCCCACATAATCTGGACCACAATGGAGAGGTAGAAATGCAGTCCTGATGTTTCTTACATTTACTGCTGCCAGGGATTTTGATGCTGATTCCAGTCGTGCCGGGGTATTCAATCAGAACTTTCATTTTGCATGTAAATCCTAGAAACCTTTGGTTTGGTTGGTTGACTTAGTTTACAGGATTCAAGAGAAAGTGGGTTATTGCTATAGTTACCGCTAACAATTTTTTAAAGAAAAAATAACCTCAATGAAGCTGCAGGTACATGGGGCTTAATACTCTGATAGTAACCTCATCTTAACAAAACTCTTCACCAAGGTTTAAGTACCAGCAGGAGAAACTCATCATGATCTAGGACAATGACGCAAGGAAAACATCTGAATCCAAGCCACAATGGGATTGGCTTACTAAATGCAGCAGCTTTCAACCATCAGCAGCTATTCTGATCAGTTTTTTTCCCCGGGAATTGCTTTTCCTGAAGCCCTACGCACGAATATGTTGATACCTTTTATATACTCACTGCTAACTAGCCACTAACTTTCAGACATGAAACTCAGTGATGGAGGCGTGGGTAGGTGGTTGACAGCATTTGTCATATCTTTGGTAAACGTTGCAGTTTAAACCGTGCAGAAGTGTGTGTTTAACTTCATAGTCTTTTAAACCATATGTCCTTTTTAACCTAGTATTGTGCAATTAGCCGACCCAACTGTGTCTGCTACATCCATTAGGCTACTCCGCTCTGCAGAGGTCCTCCAATGTAGCTCAACCAGAGAGTGCATTATTTCAGTTGTGGCATTTGGAAATCGATTCTGGCCTTGAAAAGCTATCCTTTGTGCTTTGGAGAAAACTTTGTAAAAGTGCATCCCCAGTGTTGCAGTAAAATAAATCAATACTGAGACTTTAAAATTCAAGTGTTTTCAAGATTTTCAGGCCGTCATGGATGTGCTTATGTTTTGGCCAAGAATAGCATTCACAAAGCAACTCAAAGTATGGAATGTAATGGTGAATTTGCAGTGCTTGCCTTCATGGTCCTGTCATTTGCAAGTAGTATGATCTCTGTAAAAGTAATAGGAATTAGGAATGTATACATCATATTGATCCAGAGTCATTTTTAGTTCCTAAACTGTTAAAAAAAATCTGGAACTATAACACAGATTTTCATTTTATATGTCAAAACAAGTAATGCTCTAAGGTTTCTCACTAGTCACACTAAGTTGAAATCAAACCAATTTATGACCTTTAAAGTTAGCATCTTCAGTGTTGCAGGCTTTGAATCACGGCAAACTGAAATTAGCCCTGGAATCTTGTGTGCTTATGGCCGACTTCCAGCATCCATCAATTACAATGCTGCAGAGCCAGAAAATGGGATAGAGGTAGACTGCATGGAGCCCTTCAACTCTACTATACTACTCTGTCACTCAAACACAGTGTCACCACCATGGCTGAGACCAATTGCCACACTGCGTTCAGGGACACATGGGAGACATTTAGTGCACATGCACACACAAATACACAGATGTTTTGTGAATGTTTCCTTGCAGGTATCAGTTTAACCACTGGGGGGAGCCTTGGAGAGCTTTCACTAGGCACTCAATTTCTCAATTTCAATTCAGTATAATGTGCTTCTGTATATATTTCCTCAAAAGTAAAACTCAAGCTTTTCCAACAGGTCAAAGCAGTTATGACTCAGATAAATTTAGACAGCCACAGACAATTGGAAGCTGTTCTCTTTTTTTTATGAAAAGACACAATCATTTTCTGTGTGCCAGACACTTGGTGGTTTTGGATTATTCTGCAGCTGGTGACAGTTTTGTTGAACAATTTCCACATTGCTCCAAAGTGTCTCTCAGTCTCAATTACATATCCTCTGCTGTGGTGTGGGTCCGTTTTCAGAGTGTGCCTATTGTTTATGCAAGGAATTGTATCACCCTTGCTTGTTTTGAAAATCAATATTTGAATATTTCCCCCCATGATTTAACACTCTTAATTCTCATACGTATTGAAAGATAGATATCATTGCTTAGGGAGAGTTAAATATTTTAAATGGTTCTTGGAGGAAAAACTGCTCACTCCATGAGAGCTAAATGTGGTAGCACACATAAATATTAAATCCAGGACCTCACCTCACAGACTTGCATGAGAGGGTACTGCTATGGTGAACACACTGGGTAGCAATTCCTGCACCTTTTTAATTAGAGTTGTATAGCCACTGCCAAATACACCCTGTCTGAGGTAATATGCTGTGGCCTGTGGTTTTGATGTTTCTTCAGTAAAGGATAGCTTTCTGGTATGTAGGAGGAACAAGGTGATGACTTATTAAGTGAACTCAGAACTGTAGGAAAATGTGTATGTGCAGGGTCAATTGAATGTACTGTGGGTGGCAACAGAGCCCACAAAACATGTGGGAAAGTGTTTTTCTTAAACTAACTTAATTTGTATTTTGTCTCAGAAATAATACACATTTTCTTAGTTTCTGCTTTTGTCAGGTTTTGATATTGCTCAGCTTTTTTCTCTTTGTGTGTCTCCAGGTTTAAAAAGAAGGAGCCAAAATGAAGACAACTGCCAAGGGTTTTAGGAATTCTATAATGCACCCTTCGCAGCGTGAGGGTTGGTGGAACAGAAGGATAGTGCTAATGGTGTATGTGGCCTTGGAGCTTGTAACAGTCCATACCCCTGTGGTCCTGGGGACCCTTGAGCTACAGCTAGATGAGGAACAGCCAGCAGGCACAATTGTAGGGGACATAAGTGTGGGACTTCCTCCTGGCATCACAGCATCCCTGTACTTCATCTCAGACCACGAAGGCACAGGTGTAGGTAGTGATTTGGACATAGATGAGAGCACAGGCATTATTAAAACTGCCAAAGTTCTAGACAGGGAACTGAGGGATAGATACAACTTCATTGCAGTCACCATGACCGGTGTGACTGTCGAGGTGACCATCAAGGTGAATGACATAAATGACCATGCCCCCATGTTCCAGAGAAAACGAGCCACGTTCAAAATCCCTGAGCAGACAGCCATTGGCACCAGGTTTCCTCTTGAGCCAGCTGTTGATGCTGATAAAGGCCAGCTTACAACACAGGGTTACCTTATCAAGGATGGAAATGTTGGCCATGCATTTACCTTGGAGACCAGGAGGGGAAGCAATGAGGTTCTCTATCTGGACTTGGTTGTAAATGCCATTTTAGACAGAGAGAAAAGATCCACCTATACTTTATCTCTGGAGGCCTTTGATGGTGGTTCACCCAAAAGGACTGACCAGATGACTTTAGATATCACTGTACAAGACATCAATGACAACGCTCCTGTTTTCAACCAGAGCCGCTACCATGCCATAATATCTGAGAACCTCCAGCCAGGAAGCAACATCCTGCAGGTGTTTGCCACAGACGCTGATGAAGGAGACAACGGGATGGTTCTGTATGAAATCAACAGGAGGCAAAGCGACCCGGACCGGTACTTTGTCATTGACTCTCGCACCGGTATCATCACACTCAACAAGCCGCTGGACTTTGAGCTGAGGAGAGTCCATGAGCTGGTTGTCCAGGCGCAAGACAACGCAACCCAGCCAGAGGTGACCAATGCCTTCGTCACCATCCACGTCAGAGACTACAACGACAACCAGCCCACCATGACCATCATCTTTCTTAGTGAGGATGGATCTCCCAGAATCTCAGAAGGTGCACAGCCCGGCCAGTATGTGGCCAGGATCTCGGTCACTGACCCAGACTATGGAGAGTATGCCAACGTCAACGTGTCGCTAGAGGGAGGAGATGGAAAATTTGCCCTGACCACTAAGGACAGCATCATCTATCTGATCTGTGTGGACATGATTCTTGACCGGGAGGAGAGGGACACCTACGAGCTGAGGGTGATGGCAACAGACTCAGGCACACCCCCTCTTAGGGCCGAGTCCTCCTTCATAATTCAGGTGACTGACATTAATGACAACCCTCCTCTGTTTGACCAGCCAGTGTACAGGCAGGTCATCCCTGAAGTGGTGTTTCCAGGGAGCTTTGTGTTACAGGTGACAGCTAGAGACAAAGACCAGGGGCCCAATGGGGACATTAATTACATTATCCTGCAAGACCAAAGTGCTTACTCCAACTGGTTCAGTATAGACTCCGTTACGGGGATTATCACCACTCTCTCACAGCTGGATTATGAAAAGAACCCCAATCCCAGTATAACTGTGGTGGCCACAGATGGAGGGAAACCACCCCTGTCCTCCACTGCTGTGGTAAACATCGTGCTTCAGGATATAAATGACAATGAACCTGTTTTTGAAAGAAACTTCTACAATGTGTCCATCAAAGAGAACACGGCTCCTGGGACCTGCATTCTTGAGGTAGGACATTTTCTTGCAGATTTATTTCATTAAAAGTGTGTGAATTGATTGATTTTCTAAACACACTCCCACACTTTTACACTGAGATCATGCAAGAGTCTGAACTTAACCTAGGGGCAATTGTGAAGAGCATAACAAATGGAAACTTATTAGATAAATAAGAGAGCCATTTGTCAGACTTTGCTGATTCCTTTCATTCCTCTATGAAGAGTTATATTTTAATGGTAAAGCTGTTTAAATTGGACTGCCTTAGTGAGGATTTACCTGCAGTTTTAGGCCAAGATGATCTCCTCTTTGGCTGCCCTCCCCTTCACCTCTCAAAAGGTTTCCAGGGTAACAGAGGCAGTGTAAAGTCCTCTGTCAGCCCAGGCACAAAGGGGGTTTTCACATATTCACAGGCAGAGACAAATTCAGGGCTTTATCCAAAGAAATAGATGTCACTTCACTCTCAAAAGGCATCTTAATTAGGCTAGTTGAGCGTGAGAAAAATGGCTATAGACAACAAGATGAATTAAAGTTCAGACAAATTACAGCACCCCCAGTGACTGCAGTCCTGTTTCATTAAAACATATTGTTTTCTCAAGTTGTTTTTGGCCGTCTTCTTAAAAAGACAGCTCATCAGTTGTTTCTTAAATTGACAAGCTTTTTTTTAAGTATAGATGTTAATACTAACTCTAATTCACAAGAATGTGCAGTAGTATTGCATGGATCAAGGAGTTGGATACAGAGGGCCCAGCAGACGGGATCTTGGCCCAGGGTTTGGCCTTGGGAGAGGGAGGGGTGAAGGGAGATGCAGGCCTTACCGCGACTCCTGGCTTTAATATAGAAATAGAAGCTACGAGTGCTTCTTGTGGGAGGTCTCTTAATTATAAATCACAGGGACCACAAGTATAAGGAGAAGGGGAGATGTACTGAAATTGAATACGGAATTTTGAAATGGAACAAAATAATAATTAAAAAAGTTATGTTTTGGAGAACCACGAAGCTCTACGATCACTCTTTGAAATGTGGGCTAAAGTTCATGTTCTATGAAAATATCTGAACCCATTTTTTGTTTTCGTTCAAACTAGAGATGGCCAGATTGGGGCATTCCTCTGCATTGCCTCCAAAAGCATTACTATATGCTTTCAAACAACTCTCATAGAATGACATGTTTGATCAGTGGCCTCACAGGGTATGAAGTAGTTCTATAAAGCCACTGCTCACTGGCCTCTCTTGGGCCCGTCTAGATGCTGCAGACGTGTGTTTGGCGGGCCATGTGAGAACAGACTTCTACTCAGGGTGCCAGCTCTACATCCAAACATCTCAGCAAGACATCTGATGACTGCCTTTTTTTCTCTGCAAATGAAATTCCTATTGTCCCCTTTTTCCATACACAATGCTGTCCAAAAAACTATTACAATATGGGTATTGTGATCATTAATTCAGTGTTTGAAGTGGCTAAATGTTTTCCTCCACAGGTCACCGGCACAGCAGTTCATAGTTATTATAATATAGTCTGGCTCCACAATTCTGTGCATGTGATATTTTGTCACTTTCCACTATAAATCAATTGGTTTATGGGTGACTTTAAAATTAAATGTGCGGGGGGAAAACAGATAACTAAAAATAAGAACTTAAGCCTATTAACAGCAATCAGTCTTGTAATTCAATATGCAAGATCTAATGCAAAGAAAATAGGTCATCCATGAGAGTGGAAATCAAATATGACATGAAAAACAACATTTTAAAAAACCACAAGCTGCATTGTGGAATGCGTTTCATGAGCCATTACTAACTCTTTTCTCTATTATTAGTTTTTAAATTGTCCAGCTTTACAAGTTTTCAGATCTGATGCCACTATACCACTGGGACCACTATAGCAAAATAGCTTGCTATACTAGCTTGCATACATCTATTTGATCCATTTATATGGCAGATGATGTTCTCCTGCACTATTTCATATTTGCATTTTACACTTTGGATTGCAAGCATGCATTCTTTCAAAAGGTACTGTTACACTGTACTCTGCCAGTGTGCATTTTATTGCAACCGTGGAAAGCCTTCTTAGAATAATAGGAAAGTGCTCAAGATAAAAAAACAAATAATTACTTCAAGGTCATTTAATTAGGTCATTAAGCATATGGGCTTTTGAATCCTGACCTGGAGGAAGAACAGTAATACAATATGTCATTAGGGATAATGAGGCACACCAGGCAGCTTTAATATCTCCAAATTCAGTTAAGCAAAGCCTGGTTCTCTTGGCTTTGAGAGTTATTTGCCATTAATTCTCCTATGTGTTATTTCAGTTATGAAATAATGAAGCATTCCAGTTGGTTATGTGAGAATCTTGCATTGGGGAATAATTTGCACCTCATATTGTGGGTTTTGGTCTCTCCTAAGAATTGTCCCTCTGTCTTTTTCGGGGGGTCGTTTTGGCTCCAGTAGAAAGGCGAGAGGGGGTCTCCAGGCAGCTGAGGTGGAAATGAGCCCTGACAAGCGCTGGCATGAGTGGCGGAGGTGACATGAGCAGGGGGGCTTCCTCGTCTGTCCATTGTTCTGTCCCTTTCCAAATTCTTATCTGATCTCACTTCATTTCTCATTAGCTGGGTGTGAGGATAGACCAGACCTAATTTTTAAACCTGCCTCCCCCATGTTCATGACAGAATGGAGCCTTGTCATGGCCGCAGCCCCCTTAGCAACATGAGACGAACACTGATTGCTGCGAGTGGCCATTTTTCTTTCTTGAAGCTGCAATTTTTTTAAGTACTTCCTGTCTCAGTGATGTCTTGGCAACTTTTTGACTAAACACATCACTTCCCTTGAAAAAACATTTGTGATATTGTGTAGCTTATGCTTTGGATTTCTTGTATGCAACAGTACTATGAGCCTGCTACTTTTTAGTTTAGATAACTACAGATGCAAAGTCTTTTTAAGTGGTGTAACACGGAGTACCACTCAAACACATTCATTATTTCACTGAATTCTTTAAAGACATTCTAGTTGAAAGAAGTACCTCAGTGAAGTGGCAATCTGAATAACTTCTCTATTCCTGCCAACATAAAAGCGACCAGTCTGCGGAGAAAAGAGAATACTCATAATTGCCCTGGAGAGAAAGTACGAATGATTGAAAGAATGTTTCTTTCACACTAGTCCCTCATAGTTTCCACAGTGTTTTTGTACTATAGTGACCACCTACTGGTGACCACCAGGGAGGTGCTTAATTTACAGTTGATGCTACAGCTGAAGCTAATGTTTTAGCAGTACTTTGTTAATGTAACTGTTTACTTTAATGATTATTATAATATATTTTTAACCTGTTCAAGCGTTTGAGATTGCTGCTTTTGTTCTCGCTTCCTCAGGGAACTGCCTGCATTGCAGTGCAAGTAGCATCTTGCCTTTCACAACTCTTTGTTTGCAAGAATGTCTCTGTTAATAAATTGATAAAGTTGGCAAGTGGCATGTAGGATCTAGTTTGTTCAAACAATAAGCAACATTTTTTAAACGTTAACATTTCTGTTTTGTAGCTCTCTGCTCATCCACAAAAAGTTTCTTCTCTCAATGTTTTAGCTGCTAGTCTTAAATGTCGACCACTTTGCCAGCGGTTGTCAGTGTAGTGCATAAAAATGTCTTATTTTGACTTTCAGCTAAGCTAAAGTTCTGCAGAACAGCCCTGTAAAATGCAATCATTTTGTGACTGAAAGGGACACCTGACTACCTTCACTTTCACGTTCTGAATCACTCTCTCTA
Organism: Nannoperca obscura; assembly: GCA_036024295.1. Taxonomy (NCBI): domain Eukaryota; kingdom Metazoa; phylum Chordata; class Actinopteri; order Centrarchiformes; family Percichthyidae; genus Nannoperca; species Nannoperca obscura. Next base: position 21,399 of record JAVQJL010019652.1, on the reverse strand, counting down.
CATTGCCACTTTTTCTCTCTGTCATGAACTAAACTATATGCTTTTCCACAGTATCCAAATGAGACTATACTAGGGAGATGAGTGAAATTGCCAGTTTGAGACTAGTATTTTGGTACACAAACCATGTAATCAATTCTCCCCAGACATTTTCCTGGGGATGGTTTGTGTCAAACGAAATGTTCACTTATCTGTTTTAATACCAGACTGGCCGGTCTCCCCATGAGATTGGATAACTTGAGGCGAACTGACTCTGCCTTTGGTCTCCTCTCTTTCCTCCTGCTAACTACCAAGCTTCACTGTGGCTCTGTGGTATAACAGTATTTTCAGGGAATGGTAAAATTGCAGGAAACTGGATGTGCTACTTAATGTGTTCTCAAATATAATACTTCCTTGAACACTTACTCTTGGGCCTAGCAGGGGCACTGAAGCGAACATAAACACTGATGTACATCTGGATAGAGTGTGGGTGTTCAGGTCAAAGTTGCTGTGCTTGAGACAGCTGAGCACATTTTATTGTGCTCAGACATCCATCAGCAGATCCACTGCTTCTCTCTTTGCAACAGCAGAGGAAAAGGAGAACGTTGTGGTAAAGCTTTTAATGTTATATGGTTGAATACAGAAGCTAGGAGGAAATACTGTTCATTAGTGGAAAACTAAAGCTGTGGGTGTTTGAACACCAAACTGTGAAACAGAATACAAAACCGCTGCATTTGTAGACTATAAGTGAAAATACTGTTCATTTTAGAGATTTTATTCTTGATAATCTCTAGATTAGGTTTAGTAGTCGTAAGTATATAAAATGTCAGAAATTTGCTCAAATCTGTAGGTTCATCACAATTTCCCAGAGTCCTAGGTGACGTCTTAAATTGCTTTGGTTGTCCAGCCAACAGTGCAAAACCCAAAGATATTCAATTAAAATTATGATTAAATCACGCTTTAAAAGCTGAAAACAGGGAATGTTTGGCATTTTTGCTTGATGAATGACTTAAAGGATATATCACTTTTTAAAATTTACAGTTGATGCTACAGCTGAAGCTAATGTTTTAGCAGTACTTTGATGCTACAGCTGAAGCTAATGTTTTAGCAGTACTTTGTTAATGTAACTGTTTACTTTAATTATTATTATAATATATTTTTAACCTGTTCAAGCGTTTGAGATTGCTGCTGTGTCACACAGGTGCAACCACCAGCCAGTGGTATTTTGAAAAACATTGAATCAGAATTCTTTGTCGGTAGCTTTCCATTATGTAGGTGCTGATAAAGCAAGCAGTTTTTCCAAGGCTTCAGTGTGACTGTAAAGGGTCAGTGAAGGCTGTGATGTAGCGACTAAGAGTGTTTGCTGTGAAGCAAACGTTGTGAGAGATACAAGTCTGCTGGAGGGGTTTCCTGCCCACATCTGGCAAGGAAGGAAGATGGGCTTATTTGGGTCTCTCTTGTGGGGCAAGAAATTTCATTAGTACAGTCTGTCTGCCAGACTGTCAGCTGCAGGTGAGGCAGACCTCTCAGCACGGCTTCCAAGTTTCTATGAAAGGGTGTGAGGAGAGAGACAGAGAGAGAGAAAGAAAACAGTTGAGAGTCTCCAGAGGGACAGTCAGCCTCTGGCAGCTGTGACAAAGCTCCAGCTCAGCAGCTGGATCCAGCTGTTGATCCCTCCTCTAACGTCTATACTCTGACTCTAAGGGGAGGGGTTTTCTTCTCTCTTCCTGTCTCTTTGTCTCCGTTTGTCTTTCTTTGCTCTTTCTCCTTGTCCATCCAGACTTCTTATCTCTTACCACTTCCTTTTCCCACACTGCTGTGTCCCTTCTGTGATCCGATTACACCTCTTCACTTCCCCTTGTTTCCCTCCGGAGTGGTGACATGTGGGTTGGAGTAGGTGAGAGCAGCACATCTGCCTGCCTGGGGACACTCAGGTCTCTCTGAAGTGATGCGAACACACTGCCTTGTGGGTCCCAGTCTGACCAGGCCCAGGCTTATCCAATTTGGTGATGCAAGAAAGAAAAAGGTGTAAATTACCAACAGAGTGAAGTCAGACTGCAGGTGTGTGTGCTTTCACAGTCATGTTGTTACAGTGTTACATTAAGGCTCAAGAAGAGCACTTTTGCTTGACCTTTGTAAATAGACAATTATTCACTTTTCCTCCCTCCTCCTTTGAGACGACTGAATGGGAAAGAGGGGGTACACTGAGAGGCTTGCTGTGATAAGGGCTGCCAGGCCTTCTGTTCTCACAGCCTGTGGTACCCCTGCACATGTGCAAGGCAGTTGGCATTGCTAAACAAACTGGACATCAGGAAGCATCATCTGCTCTAGATATTCATTCTGTTCCAAAACAGATCTGTGCTAAATCATCCATCCAGTCCCCTGCTGTCCATAAGAAGCCACCAGACTGGAAAGCAGACGGTGAGTGACAGCTTGCCAGGTAACAAAAATCAGTAACCAGGAAAATACTGTACATCAGTAACAAATAGCAACAGATCATTTTTGGTGTGATGATGAAGTGCAGGTTTTGTAATGGCAGATACTGAGTCGCCATTTGCCAGCATGTTGTATTTTACATTTATGACAAAACAGTCTCTTTCTAGAAAAGCATGCACTATATATACACAGCCCTAAAATATCTCAACCGCTGAGCAAATTGTCTCCATATCCAGAACTTGACTGTTACAAAGAATGCATCGCTTTTGTCTGCCAGCAACCTCAGCCCCCCTCTTGCTCCAGCCTTGCTGCTGTTCTGACTGCCAGTTGAAATAACGATTGAGAAGAATGTTACTGAGCCCAACAAGCTCCTGGAAAGAGTGGAACATTCAGTTACAGGGCGTGTGGTTGGATCATCCTATTTCTGCTGTCAATTAGATCAATTTTGGTTTTTGACCACGACTGATTAGACCTATGAACACCTCAGCTCCCCATGTGCGAAATAGGTAATGGGGATAGTGTTTCAGGAAAGAGGTGAAAAAACAGGGGGAAACATGCAAACTACAAACTGAGAGGCTTGCAAACTAAAAACAAAGCCAGAGGTAAAAATTACAAAGCCAAGGCTATCTCTCTGTGTGGTCAGGAAAATGTGGGACCTACACTGACACTGTTAGAGCCGTAAGAAAAAGTAAGATATCAAAATGTATTATTTAGTTTTTCGGCATTGATATTTGGATATTGGTACATTCAAATTATACCCAGCCTTAATTACACTGAAATGATAAGTTGATTGAATTAGCTTATCAACAGAAGATGTATCAACAGCAATTTTAATCATTGATTCATTGTAGTCATTTGTCAAGCAAAAACCTTTTCTGGTACTTAAGTAAGTCGTTTTTTTAGCCTTGAGAAAATGATAGCAGAAGAGAGAATGACAAACCACACAGAGAAGGAGGTTTGTGGGGTGAAACGCTCCACTTTTACATTGCGGTTACCCAGCGTTGTCTGTCTTGGCTTCAGACAGAGAGGCACCCAGGCCTCCTCCAACCAGACTCTCAGTCTCTGGGTACTGATGCTCCATGGTGGTCCACCCTCACACTATTGGTTGCAAATCTTGAAGCCTTCGCCACATCTACCAGAAACGCCCCATGTGTTATAAGGGAGGACATCTGTTATGCCTTATCTATTCTAAGGTATTGTGTTCACCCTTCAAATTAGTTGTAATAAGGAGACAACTGCTTAGCTCAACGCTGACTTCCTTCAAGTGCATGGAGGGGATTTAAAGATTTAGCGGGGGAACTAATTACCACAGGGTTGCATACCTCATCAATACGACTTATTTGGTCTGGTGCTGCAGAGTTTATGTTGAGAGTGGTGTGTTGCTTCTTTTAACCAGCGTGTTGAAAGGCCAAAGGTTTAGATTGTTGTGTATAGCCCGGTGCTGTGAGGAGCCCAGAGGCAGCGTGGGGAGCAGTGGGACTCTCTGCAGTAATTAGGCAGAGCTGGTATGCAGGAGTGCAGGGCTCAAGATGTGTGATGTGGTATCAGAAAAGGCGAACAAAAAGCCAGGGAGTGTGGTGTGTGTATGTGTGTGTCTTGGTGTAGACAGGCTTTTAGGGTGGAAGAAATTCTCTAATGAGTGCCCTGGGTTTGTTCCAGATTGCTTCACAAATGCATTTTGCGAGATCCAAAGCATCAACACAGGAGACTCAGGGGTAGTGAAATGTATGAAGCTGATCTGATTTTGCCTGTCCATAGCCAAACTAAAATCATCAGTGCTCGGCGCCACCTTTCCATTCCAGTATAGATTGAAGGCTGGTCATGTAGCCAATCTGATCCAATCAGGGCAGAACCCTATTGAGCTGCTTGGAATGTGAAGTGAAAAGTACTGACCTTACGTTTCTGTGCTTTTACTGAGTTGCACACTGTACAGACACTCTTTCAGGCGCTCAATCGAGGCTGATCACCCTCAGAGGATGAATGAGAAAATACTTCATGAATCAGGGCCCAGAAACAGTGTGTATTGTCTGCAGCAGCCTTGGCAAACTAACTAACTAACCACTCAAATGGATGCAGACATGGAGCTGGTCAGTGCAGTACCCAGGATAATGGAGAAACAAGTTGTTGATGCTTTTTATAAGCCAATTCATCATCGCCGGCGCTGAATGCATCCACACGTCTGGTTTCAGAAGCTGTTTCCAGTCAAACCTGGCTGCGTCTTTGTAGAGGATCCCTTCAAATGATGCTTAATATATTTCATCTGAACCCTGATGCAACGGCAAAAGCAATAAATTCCTCTTGCATTTCTGTCATATACTTACAAAATACTGTATAATCTCCTCTGGATCCGTATGACCTATGACCATATACAGTACCAGTCAAAAGTTTGGATTTCCCACTTGAACGAGAAAGTGTGTTATTTGACTGGCACTGTACTGTGACAAAGTGAGCCTTTGAATCACCTGTTCTCCCAGTAACAGAACACTCCTGAAGGTTTATTTTTTGGGTCATAATTGTGGAGTGGCTTGAGTACAAACGTACTCTCATGTGGTGGACAGTGATACTCACGTAATCTCATTGAAGAGATCTGTAGGGATGTGCAGATGTGAATGGTCTTGGTTTGCATATCTATGCAGATCTTTGGTTTGATGCCAGAAAAGATCTAAAGAGTCACCTGCTGCCAATTTTTCCTATCAACAACTTGTTGCTTACAGGACCTGATTAACCCAGTCAGCGGATATGATGATTAATGTAGTAATTATCCTTTTGCATGTGAAGTCACGGAATCCTCGAATAATACTTGCTCATTCAAAGATCTACATTGGACTGGAAGGTTGGTCTTTTTAACCCATTAGGAACAGCTTTCAAGTACTGTCTGAAGTCTTCTACTGCCGGTCACTGTCCAGGTTTTGCTCAAGGGCACCAAGATTTTAAGGGAGAGGAGATAATTACTCAAGTCACATTGACCATCATAGTCTCCTGACAGATATGCCAAAACAGTGAATACAGGATGCAGCCATCAAGTATACAAGTATAAGAGAAGCTTTGATTAAAAATACTGTTTTCAACCCGTGCTAAACCATCGAGTGATGTTTGAGGTTAAGTTTGACAACAACTGAAAAGCCCCCTGGGATCCATCCAATGGATCTGTGGTCTACAAAGCAAACATAATATTTGATAAGACATTTGAGATGTAGTCTCAATACTTATTGTGCTGCAGGATAGATAATACCCTCATGCAGAAATGCTCATGGTCATAGTTTAATGTAAAAGCTGCTGTAGTACATGTAGGATTTTCAAATTGTACATTATGATTCCAGTGCATGCCTAAAATGTAACCCTCGGCGCTGTGAGCATCCTGTAATGTTCATGGTAGTTTTGCTGCTGCATTAGAAATGTCACTCATCAGTGTGTCTGAAAGAAATTAAAATGTCTGACAGGAAATCTGACTTTAAACATCTTAACTCTACCCATATGTGAGCACAAAGCATTTCATTTATACCACTATGTGTAATTTGAGTGTTTAAGCTTTAGTTTAAGAAGTTTTGAGAAGTCACAATGCTTTAGCAGTCACTTTTTTACTGAACAATTATGTACAAAGTATTTCATTACTGTGCAGGGGAAAGATGAGAAAATAATTAGGCTCCTTTTCTGGTTTTAAATCTCACCCAGTTTCAGTCAGCGCTCTTCCCCTGTCACCATCCCTGTCATCGCTGCTACTGCACCATTTTTTATTTATGGGCCTTTCCTTACATATTTTTTTTTGTACCTCGAGTAAACGAATTCTACACTCTAATAGGCTTATTGGCATCTCTGCAATTTTTATTATTTTATTACCACAGAGTCAGTGAAATGTCGCCCCCCTCAATATGAAATTAACTGCACAAAAGTCTTGTGCTCATAAACTTTCTACCTTAACAAGAGGCAGCGTTTTGTCCTTTGAGAAACCACATTTCAGAAGGTAGAGTCAGTGGAAGTTTTCTGCAGCCTCTTCTTACTCTGCTTGTATATTTCTGAAAGGAGGGCTTTCTTTGGGAGACTCGTCCGAGCCTCTCTCCCTCCTGCAGTTCTGTAAATGACTCGTAAACAGGCTGTTTAAGTGTGAAGTCACCCTATGCCCTGTTTCTTCTGCTCTTTTTTCATCACACTACACATGGAAGTATGGTGAATGTTTTTGCTAAAGAGCTGGGGGAAGGGCACCACTTCTGTTTTTGGGACTGGGCCAGGCTCTGACACTTTCTGCATCTGAGTTATTTCTGCAAGAGAAAAAAGACCAGGTTAAAAATGTTGTTTATTATGCAGTAATTCCACAAATAACACAATGTCATTAATGACGTAATGACATTTCAAAGTGACCATTTAGGCTCATCTCTTTCGAAATGTCTCTAATGACCTGCAGCTATTCATTATGCGTAAGGTTTGAGTTTTGAGATTCTACAATTGGGCAAAAAAAGAAAAAAAAAGCTGTCAAGATGCTGTATGAGGATCTCAGCATAAAAAAGTACAGTACTATACATGCACTCTTTTGAAGAAACTAGATGAAGAAAGTGGAAAATGAATGAACCAAATAGGTAATGTGGAAGAAGGATGAGTGAGGAAGAAAGCAGATGCTGAGAGGGCAATTTACCTCATGCAGTGTGCGTGCAAAAGTGGCGTGTAGATGAAGCTCAAGTGGTGGTTTGTTACCATGACAATATTGGGAAACAAGAGAGGCATAAACAAGAATCCCCATCGATTTCACAAGCAAATCACCAGTGCCTGTTTTTTCGCAGTGAAGTACTTACGTGACAGTCCCTAAATGAACTGTGCGGAGGTGAACTCATGAAACCTTGAAAGCTCAGCTACTCCGCAGCTTCTACAAACAGTTCCTTGACTTTTTTGTTTTTTCAAGTTACTGGACTGTTAAGAGTTAAGCTGTTCTCTTTCCCCGAGTTCATCACTGTTTCTTTTTGGACTGTCTCACTGTCTTGGCTATCACACGACATTATCAACACATCCTAAAGGTCTGGGGAACATGTAGCAGGGTCTGAGGATGTTTGTTTGGAGATAGAAACATCATGATCTCTTGGCTAGAGTAGGTACATTTATCCTGATGTATAAACACAGAGTATAAACTGAGCTATCCAATGAATCTATATTGTATATCAACTCAGGTTTTCATTTGGAGGGGGAATCAGGGGGGCAGCAACGGACGGAATATGTTTATTCTACATGTTCACCCTCTTCAACCCCCCACTCTTGCATGTTGTCAGTGGCTGGGCCTCTGCATCTGTCATGAAGGAGCTACATGGAGAGAGTTCACAAGGCCTTCTCTCTCCCAAACTTGAGCTCTGCTCAGACGTCTTTGTCCATGCTTTTTGTCTCACTGAAGGGACTTCCCTTCACCCTGTCCCTCCCGGCTCTCCTGGGTTCTGATAACCGATTGGAGGCATCCTAATGAAGTGCCCGCATGATTAGATTCAATTGGCCTTTCTTTTTCCACTTGGGAGGGAAGAGCTATCAGTCTAAAAAACACTTCCCCTCAGAAACAGACTCATCCCACACGTACATCCCCCTGTTGCCTGGACCTGCCAAGCTATTGTTAATGTTTTGCCTTAAACTCCCACAATTAAGCCATGTGAAGAAACAAACACAAATCTGTTATCTCAGACTTGAAAAAGCCTATATGGGCCCAACAATATAAATACTCAAGGAGAGCTTTCATTGGACTGATGGGAGTCTTTTTGAGGAAAGATGATGTGTTTGCCTGAAATCTAAATGTGGTGAAATGTTCATACTTCTGTCATGTCAGTCTAATTTACAACATGTGGTTGCAAAACAGATTTTTTTATGAGTGGAGATACTGAATTTGCACCCCGTTTGTCAAAATTGAAGTTTGGTGTTGGGTCTGGTTACTGACAGGAAATATTCACTGCATGACAGAAAGGGATAAATTAAATCGTACTGAGAAAATATAAATCTTTCTAAAATTCAGCAAGCATAATGCTGCAATCTTTTATCTTTTGGTTATAAAGTAAAAAGTAATAATTTATATTGTCTGGGTAATTGGCAGAGCAACATGTAAAGTTTCTTAGCCGGTTTATGATTTTCCCCCTTTTGTAGCTGATACATCTTTTTTAATACATCTCACTATATGTGAGATGTATTAAAAAATGACTGTAAAATATAAAGAAAATGTGTGTTTTGTAAGGGGATGAGAGAGATGAATTGTGCAGCAGCTTCCGTGCCAGTGTGTTCTTTTCTGTCTGGGAAGGTGGGACAGAGCTGCAGGATTTGGACAGTGTTTGTGCAATAGAAGAAGGGTGCATCAACATGAGGCCAAAGCACACAAGCTGAAAAGAGTTGTGGCCTGGACATACAACAGACAATGCTTCAATCACTGCAGATCCATACGTAGAGTCCAGTGGGATCTGAACATAATGCATGACTTAATTGACCTAATTCTTCTGTGTGTGTGCTTTTGATTGAGTAGAAATCATAAAATTGGCCTGCTAATGATATTACATGACAGGACAAGTACTTAAAGATGGGAGCTTACTGAAGGAAATTAAGTTGATGCAAGGCACCCAACACACTTGTAGAGAGAGGGCAACTAAATCGTCTAAATTCAGTGTGTCGTCTGTAGATGTTGAAATGTCACCTAGTGGCCAGTAGGGGCAGATTGCCTAATCAAGTGCGAGTGAGTGAGTGAGTGAGTGAGTGAGCAAGCGAATGACCTTCATTCACCCATTGCAACAACTCACTCTGCTTTAGTGGATGTTTTTGAAGTTCTGGGAGACTTGAGCCAATGGGGGTACTCCTGCAGGAGTTTTCACTGTCCACATCCTGGTTTGGCTTTGGCTCTGGCTGAAGGGAAATGAGGAATGATCTCCTTTAGGTCACAGGCCATGATTATGGAAATAAGTATATGAAGAAAGAAGTACTTACACAAACTGTCCCATTGGATATTTTGTGTAGCTGTGGCAAGTGCTACTAAGCTGGCGTTGCAGCTTCCAGGCCTTTGTAGACCATTTTAACCACTTAGGTCATTTGTTATTTTCTAGAAAGCAGCGCTACCATTTGCAGCACTAGTGCTTTGTTGAAATTGACACTTTTTAAATACTCAGTGGATTCATTATAAACCATATTGAAGTGGGAAAGTATTTTCCTTAAAGTGAGTGAGTTCATTTCTCAAGTTTTAGCTCCTTGACTAAAGATCTTAAACACTTTTACAGATACAGGTTTTTATTTCTCATCTTTCCAGGCAGCCAGTGCTTTATATTCATTTCATTACAATATGAAAATCAACTTGTTTGAGTTGTGTAATCCATTACAATTTACTCAAGTTTACTTAAAGTTTTGTTAATGTCATGAGTTTAAGTGCAGCTAGATTTGAAACCAACTGATGCCTGGAACATGAGACAAAATACAATAAAACCTTTAAATGTAGCATGCGCTCTGTGATGTCAAGTACATGACGTGACTTTGTATTAAATGGGCCCAAACATAAAAAACCTTCTACATTTTTAAAGGGACCACTGGATCAAGGCTTCATTTTTGTTGAGAAGCCCACTTATCCTTGGGGACATAGCCTTCCATCTCTCCTGGAGATTTGCTGCTGTTGAGTCAGAAAGTTTTGTAGAAGGCGAGTTTTTCTTTCATTAGCTCTCCTAACTGGCAAACCACTGTAGTAGTTTGATACGACCTCTCCTTTACTGGTGCAGCTCTTAGTGCTTTGCCTTCTGTGAAGTTCATTACTGGTTTACAGTATGTAATAAGCCTCATTAATTCGATCCCAGTGGCATTCACTCCTCTGCTCAAAGGGGGTGAGTGCTGGATTTGGTGTGGTCTCCCCGAGGCTTGGGTGGTATGGTGAAAGGGATTAACGGTGTGACGTCAGAGTGCTCTGACTGGAAAGAGTGGCATGATATTCTCACATCGCTGTGTTCACGCTGGACAGTAGGTTCCTTTCCAATCCCTGAGAATCTTCAGATGTGGGCACTGAAGGAAGCCAGTGGAAATGAACACCGTGGCAGTGGTGTGCTCTGTGGATGAGAGAGAGGAAATTGCTTGCTCATAAAGCATCAAACTAATTCAGGGTTTTCAAATCCTTTCCAGGCTCACCAAAGAAGACTTTATTATCTAACTTACTACCTTTGTTTTCTATTTCTTAGCTCATTAGACATACAAAAACAAAGAACTGAGGGGAAACAGTGTTTTTCTAAAGCTGAGTGTCAGACTAGATTGATGGATCAACCATTTCCCCATATTCATGCTATTCTGCAAAGTAAATTATTCAAATGAATTCAACTCAGCCAGGACAGCTCACAGAATACTTTGTGTGAAACTCCTTTTTTGAGATACAGAGCTCATTTAGCTATGGTTGTTAGCAGAGTGATGGGTGATGCTGAGAGGAAAGCAGATTGGTTCTAAATAAATCAAATAATTCCTTTATCTCGTGCCAAGGACCTTCTGACTCTGCCTTTGCCTTTTATTTAGAAGTGCCAAAGAAATATAAAAACTTTTATACCTTTAGTAGTGTTTGGGACCTTGATAATTGTGGTCAACCCCCAATGTTTCAACCTCATATTGTTTACAAAACTTACTGTAGTTACAATATAGAGTTCTGGTAACCGGACCTAATTAAGGTTTTATTTACATCAGTATCCTTGTTGCAATGTTTCTAATAACCTGGAGTGCTAATGTGAAGTGAGGGTCTCTTTAGACGACCAGTCTAGACCTTTTTCACTCTGTGAGCTTGCTGTTGCCAGGCTGTTAAGAAATGCCGGAGCAGTTGCCACAATGTGCTTGTATAGAATGGCTTATGGCACAAACACGGCACTGTCTGTGTCTGTAGGGAGTGTTGATGGGGGACAGCTGCTTTATGATGGTAAACTCCTTTTCTGAAAGCTGAGGACCCCCTGCTAACCCGCCAGCATAACCACATTGTACGTGAATTGACTCGACATGTTGGATTAGCTGGTTAAATACAGTGATCCTTTCCCTCAAAAGTACAATCCTGACATTTAGGGAATACCAATAAAGACTGTTCAATATTTCTCAGGACTTTCTTTTATTGTTTATTGTTGGCCCAGTGTAAGGAAGATGGCAACTTGCATGTTAATTATGCTTCTCAGTGCAACTCTATGGAAGAAGTTGTTGAGATTAAATCAAAGTTTGATGGAAACCATCATGAGAAATTGACTTTTGGATGGTTTACATTACCTCTGTTGTAGATACAGATAAATGGCTTTTGTTCATAAGGGTTAAAACACTTTGGATAAATACACTGCATGAATACTGCCTAACCAGTGACATGGAGCTTTTGCCATCTTGGCAAGTGTCTGCGCAAAATAAATACAGCAAGACAGAAAGGGGGGGAAAAGCAAGTGAATATTGGGATCCAAACCAGAAACCGAGCTTTGTAGTTTTTTTCATGTTCCTCTGTGAAGCGTAGGGGCTGAAACAAATCTCAACACCATGGAAGAAGAGGACAGCGGTAAAGAGAGTTGGAGAGTTGAAAAAAAAAGAGCAAGAGAGGTCTAAGTAGGGAAGAAGAAAAAAAAAGAAAGCGAGAAAATGGAATAAAAATAGGCTCATGATGGAGCTGGTGTCTCGATGAGGCAGCCCACTAACCTCAGAGGCGCCACACTCCCTGGCTTATCCCAGCCCAGTGAAAAGGAGGGGCCACACCACAGATCTTCCTGACTGCCAAGGCTCCAGCGCCAGGCCGACTCTCTCTCTCTCTGTCTGGTCGTGGAGGGGCCAGGCATCTAAGACTTTGAAAGGCAACAAAGCCCTTCTGCGCTCTCTGGATGGCAGGGCAACCCCTCATGCTTCAGAGCGACGGGACTCCCAGCCAGGTGTCACATCAGACCTTTTTTTTTATGTGTGAGACTGCTGGGACGGTTCTGTTGATTTAACAAAGTTACTGACTCAGTGTGGGAGCTGGTTGCTACTGAGCCAGAAGCCTGACATTTGAACTGGTCTGGCAATAAGACTGCATGTTGCAGTGTAGGTCACAATAATTACAACAAGTTGGGGGCCGAAGGAGCATACATGAACCTGGCAGGAGGTCACTGACCTGGGAGTGAAATTCCACAGGTATCCCATTACTTCCTTTATTCCAGAGCTTTTCAGTGGGATGACTGCTTATGTAAATGTAGGTGATGCACCCGACAATAATCCAGACTGACCCATACTGATCTGTATAATTTGCAATCAACATCATCTCTGCGCAGGTTATCAGATGTCAGGAGGGGGGGCTAGGAATTGTCCATGTTTAAACTATTTTTCTACTGCAGACAGTGTAAGTAAAATCGCCTTAGTTCTTTATATGAAAACAACCGAGTCTGATCTATCGTGAAGTCTACACTATCATCTGGGAAATATTGACAGACGAAGAAAGGAAGAGAACTAGACAGCTCAACATGCTCGCTCATCTGGAGGATATTCTGAGGAAAAATATTTTCATTACTGTTTTTTATTTTACATACTAAGCGGATTAAGGAGACTGTACACACACATTTCCCCCTCAATTGAAGAAAAGAACATCTGGATTGCATTAGTTATCTTATAAAGAGTATTGTGCTTCTTTCGATTTGTCAGTTTACAGTCAAAGAAGTGTATGTAAAATCTGAACAAGTAGACGTTATTTATTTTTTTTCCTTTTTGCATCTTCCGCTCGTAAGGCAAGTACATACAGTATAATTAGATGGCCAAGATTTGAAACCTATATTTTTCAAAGCCACAGAGGTTTGAAATTTGCTGAATGGTTACATTGCTCAGTTATTCTATATCAGGAATTTGTAAGTTGAGTCTTCCTTTTTTTTTCTTACCAAAGAACTGCGAGATTACAGTCTGATTTCCTTGCAATTTAGTCTGCTGCTCACATCCTTTCGCTACAGAACAAAGATGAAATGTTGAATCATTGAAGAAGAAAGTATAAATATTCTGTTAGGATCTGTCCTTGAAGGGATAGGTTTATACTTTTGAGATCTTTTTGACAAGAATGGAGGCCATACTCCATAAAGTAATCTGTGTCTGTGCATATGGGCAAAATGACCGTAGTTCATACAGAAGCACTGTTTTTGAACAGGGTTTAATAGATGTAAATAGTAGTTTAGATGTGATAATATCTCAAAATGACTAATTGTTTAGTATTTAAGCATATGTGCAAGTTAAAAGTGAATGCACAAATTCAAGAATCTTTTTACCAAGACAAAAAGATCTTCTGAAATCTGGTGAATGTTTTTATCCGGTATACCTCACAAGGAACAGTTTCTACTGCTGGTGATCCTAGTGGAAGTCAAAACCCACAAGAGAAGTTCTGTAAAATGCTTTTTTGTCCAGCTTCAAACTTGTATATTTTCCATTTCCTGTCTGCTGTAATCACCCAACTAAGACAAAATGGAAGCCACAAGACAGTGCTGAAAACCATTTTTGTAAAGCTTAGAGTTCTTTTTTTCAATTGTTTTTGAAAATGATTAACCTCAAAATGCCTTCACTACCACAAAATATATTGCTTTAGGCAAACGGAGAAAGACATTTATCCAAAATTCAGTGTTTAAAAAAAAAACAAATCTCATTATCTGACCATTTGAAGCAAATTAAGTTTAATTTGTGTCCATGAAAACACCGGTGTTCTTTTTTTGTGGTCCGTGATAACACTCAGAGTGTAGAGTTATAGCTTTATTCAAAACCGCCCAGTTTGCACTCTCAGACCTTTTCATCTGGTAGCAATCTTCCCGTGAGCAGTTTCAGCCACCAAAGCCCAATCCATCAGCCACTGTCATCTGCCACAATGAAATGTGAAAGGGAGTGTAAACGCAGAGAAGCATAATGTTCTTTTAAAATGGAAAATAGCAGCTTAAACTTCATTTGTGCGTAATTGCTTTTTGGAAGAACGAGAAAATGAGGAAATCTATTCAAAAATGTTCTTTATTTATTTCAAGATGAACACCGAGCAATTAAACGAAACACGTTTTCTTTTTTTACTCTTAAAATAACGGTGAGTTTATGGTTAAATGTGCTGATTTCATTCATACACAATAGATTGGTTTTAATTGGTTCTTCTTTCATGTTTTGTAAGACCACAGTTTGTGTGAGTTTGATGCAGAAAATTTGCAGATTCCATAAACTCCAATGCAAACAAGGAAAATAGGTGCAGTGTGCATGCAATATAAAAGATTGTTGCCAGATTGTATGCCCCATATGTATTCCTTTAAGACCGTATTTCCTCTTTTATGAATTCCTCCCAAAGTCATCACATAGTGAAGCCATATTTACCTTTGCCAGCTAAATGGTTCCATGCCTTTCAATTCAAATTGTCTTGAACCTGCAGACAGATGATAGCAGGTCAAAGAAGGACAAGACAGCCTTCAGCTATCTCCCACACATAAAACAAATCATATCCGCTCAACTTTAGGGACTAAGACCTGGGATAAAAGGTAATATTAACTGTCTGTCTAAACAGATGAAAAGCAGTCTAAGAGCATGCAGCCTCCTCACTCCTGCCCCGAGCATCGGACACGTGGTCAGTGCTGCAGTGCGTCCCCTCACGAAGGTCAGTGGAGGGCTACATCATGGGATTATGGGATGCAGGATGTCTGCCCTTACTAGACTGAGAAAAGGAAATGAGAGGTGTCTAAATAAAGCCAGTTAAAATGAGTTGAAAAGTGAACAAGGCACTTGCTCCAATACCTTGTTGCTTGAGATGAGATGAAGTTATACACTGAAAATGATAATATAGGAATACAGAGAGAGAGAGAGAGAGAGAGAGGGAGAGAGAGAATACAAAGAAAAGAAGAAAGAAACAAAGAGGGAAGGAGAGAGTGAGAGACAATTTTGCAAATCACAGCTGTTGGAAACACAAGCCGAGTCAGTTTTTTCAACGTTATTGAACGTTATTGTCTCCTGTTGAGGAATGAGGGCTGCAGGGTCAAAGTGTCCCTCTGACAAAGGCAAGACAGCCGACTACACTGAAGCAAAATAGACAAAAATAGTTTGCTGTATGCTGATTGTTTTGTTGTTTTCACACAGTCTGCTGCGCTGTAATATAATTCTTCAGATATATTCATTGGATTGATGCATGCATTCAGAGGATGTCAGTGAGTCAAGATTTGCTGTTGAGCTCCAGCTGCAGACAACAGTCAGGTTTAGAAAATAGATGGGTGGATGTATCTTATCACATCCCCAAGATGTCCCATAGTTTGAAGCCCTCATTTAGGTGGATTTACATGAATTGTCAGGGATGACTATGGATTATCATAAATACTGTCTGTTCTATGTTTTTACTGATGCAGATAAAGCCGAAAATGCTGGGCTTCCACCTAATCTGTAGTTTTCATACAATTGTCTCTTCACATTGAAAAGCAAAACTGACAGAAATAATAACAGCTAAATCACTTCTGTCTTTTTAACAAGGCTAACAGTAATCCCTGAGGGGATACATTGAGACACTGCATCACCTCTAATTAATGCTTTCATAGTCATCTTACAGTAAAAACATAAAAGTACTCTTAGGGCCTCTTGCTCTGCAATTACAAAACCATGACTGCGAACAGCCATATATCAGTCTTTCACTATTTAGCTTAAGGTGAATATAAAAATTATAGGTCAAAACCTTTTGTTGTTTCTTGTTGGCGTTTCACCAGAAATGCCTAGATTTTCACAGAAAATGTACCTGTGCAGCACTTTATGCTGATGAAAATGACTGACCTTTTAGATCCTCTTTGTTTTCTCATTTACATAACTATGAGTAGTTTTACCAGAGAGAATTGAGGCCCAGCAAGTAGCTAGCAGTAAGCAGCTGCTTCTCATCTTTCCTTACAGGCATGTGTGTTATGGCTCTGCTCTGATTGGGTATCACATAACCCCCTTGTATCTCCTGAGCCCTTTGAGACTGGACTATAGGCACTGGTTGTTTCATTATTGCACCACCGACGTCTTTGCACTTGTATGGCTTATGGCAGAATACATTTTACATTTTTTGTTTTGTTAAGTAGACTAAACACTGAAAATAAGGGGGAAAAGAAAATGTCTATAAATGTAATTTATAAAAGTATTTTCCAACTACAAGTAAACATGAATACTGTATTTGTATAATTTGCATATTGCAATAATCCATTACTAGACAGGTACTTTTTCCCATCTTGCATGTCAGAGACACTGTCCGTGAAATAAAAATTTAATTCAAGAGTTTAACTAAAGCCCAAAGGAAACACAAGTTTGTGAACTCTGTTGTGTAAGTTCACCATTATTGTTGAGCAACTGCTCAACCACCATTCAACATATCATTTCCATTTTTCAGTGATCCCATCTTGCTAAGAGCTTTTCTCCTTTTTCCTCTTGTCAGGGGTCACTCGCTCAGATGTGAACCTGGTCTCTTGCCAGGCTCAGGCTTATATCTGTTTCTCTGTTTTGGAAGCTGGCCCTCTCCATGGCTCCTCCACTTCCCTCGTCCTGCACAACGGTCCTTAGGTTGTTTGTGAAATGGAAGTAGCGCAGGACTCCTCTGGGACGTAATAGAGAAGGGAAGGTCTGTAGCCCCCTCACCTCTGTGTTCCTGTGAAGTCCCCAGTGACTCGGTGAACAGTGGACTTGCTCTCCTGGTCTTTAGACTTGTTGTGTGTGTGTTTGTCTGAGAAAGAGAGAGGTCTTGACGTTTGGGTGTTGAGGGTGAGCCTTTTTGCTTTTTTGCATTAGCAGTAGATGTCACATTGAGTTAGTCCAGCAGTTGGCTGAGATCTGGCTAGACTGGAGAACAATATTTTTCCAAGATTGCCCCGGAGTGCCAGTAGCCAGAAGGAATGGATGCTGCCGTCTAAGCTTCTGCGCATTCCTCTTGTTGCGCTGCATGTTCCATCCTTTGTCTTTTTAGCGTCTCCTTGCAACAGGTCAAAAAAATGCCTATTTTACAGTTTAATTTATTACACATTGTCTAAGCCAGCCTATCAGTCTCACTTTATCCTTTTAACACAGTGAGCTGCAGTGAGGTTTGAATACTGTTATCCTTATCTGCAGGATGCACCAGGCAGACTGCAAGAATACAGTCTGACTAAAGGGTGGTGAATTTCGCTGTGGGTAAGATATAATAGATTCCAGCACATAATTTCTGTGGTATCATTTGTAATTGATTTCAGTTGTGCTTTGTGCTGTTCCTCATTTTACACCCCACTGGACTTTCCCTCCCTGTCCCAATGGCCTTTCAGGCTTGTTTGAGCTCATCAGATTTTCTTTTCTGGAAAAGAAAGTATCCATTTATAACAATAAAATAAACATTTTCTTGGATGAGACATGAGGCAATGCTTCACTAGAGGGGAATTAGGCTGCCTAATTTGTTCTCAACAAGAGATCAGGGATGTCCCACATTCCTTGCCAAGGCATAGAATCTATAGCTTTTGAAACTAAAGAATGTGATTTTAGAAGCTGGCATGAATGAGGACTTGTTTGGTTCTGAGGTGAAGGTCCACCCAATTCCAGAGTACTCATGCTATGAAATCCAATAGTTCCTATGGTTGATTTTATTTCTGCTATTTTAAGCAGAATGAATGAGAACGTGTTGTGGTCAATCATGCACAACTCCAGTGGCCAACTGATTTGGGTTGGCTAGGTGGTTTCTCTGGGCAGCTGTTTCAGCTAAGGATTGCACAATGCCCAGGTGGGAGTATCTGTGACCAGGCCGAGGCGAGAGCGGCACACTTAGGTTGCCAGCTTCAGCATGAATTCCATCAACACCCGCATGTCGTCTGTCAGCTGCACTAATCTGAAGCTGACAGTTGTAAAAATAGGGCTGTTAGATGGAAGATCTCCCCTCATTGACTCTGTCTATGGGGGTCCCTTAGCTTAATCTTGCAGTTGTTCTCCTGATTGAAAACAAAGGCATCCTTCATCACTGCTGTCATCCAAACCAAAATTCCTTATAATTGATTGATCTATAGATGCACAAATGTGAAATTAGTTGGTCATAATTTAAATGCAAATGTACTTTTTCTCATGGTGTACTAGTTATGAAAATGTAACCCTGCAGTATGAAGTGAAGTCAGTGCAGCAGCACGTTACTGCCAGCTGTTTCTAATTGATTTTTGAACACCAGGCTTGAGATGTCTATGATATAAGAAAAGACATCAATAGAACTGTTAGGATTCACTTCTGAGTGTAGCAAAATACACATTTAGGCATAATTCAAAAGTTAAAGGCATGAAATAGTCTTGTGAGTAGCAAGAATATAAATCCAATACACTTAATCTGTTCTTATCTGGCCACAGATCGACAGGGTGGGTAAGGCCAAGGGTCAGGGGTCAGAGGAGGGCCAACAGTAGGCTCAGAAACTACTCAAAGCTGTGCTCCAGAATTCTCAATCAAATCAGCTTTCTCCAAATGGGAACAACGAGAAATACAACACTGAGAGAGTCTCTCCCCAAGTTTTCCCCCTCAGCTGCTCTCTCCAATTCAACGTTTGTCTTTTCATCTGGGTCTGGTGTGATCTGTTACATCCATTAGTCCAAGGAGGCCTGTGGCTCATTGTCTGAGGGGATATGTCAAACTGTTAGCAGTGTATGGTCTGTTGGCACAAAACATGAAGCAGAGAATTGAAGCATGGGCTTCAAAAGAGAAACTGCTAAAAGGCGGACATACAAAGTGAATAGAGTCTGTCAGCCAATAACCATGGAGACTATTTCTCTCAGCTTTGACATTCAAAAAAACCTGACAAAGGGTATTAATTTGTAATTTAAAAGAGAAAATGAGGAACATGGATTGACCTGAATTTCTCAGGGCCCTAAATCAGATGTGACCACCCGACCCCACCCGCATTACTTCTCAAATCTCAGTGATTAGTGACCATGTAGCTTTGTGCTTAAATACAGAAAAACGTATACTATAAGTAATAATAATAAATAATAAGCTGTAAGTAAGGGCATATGCAGAGGGTTTGTTCTGTGCAGAGGAAGTCACTGCTCAAAGAGAAGATGGCAAACGAATCGACTGACCCAAATTGATGCCTGGATGTCCAAATGACTCTACCAGAAACAGAAGGGGAGAGCGAGGTCAAGATGCTACAATAAAGCTGATTTTACCTTTGAAAGATGTTCTTTTCAACATAATATACAGGATCTGTGAATCCAGTGACTCATAACACCTGCTGTCAACATACAGTGGTTATTTCAGAGAAAACGAGAATACATGAAAGGAGGTATTTGTTCTTTCATCCTTTGTCCAGAGTCAGTGCCATGAAGCATTAAATAAAACCTTGACATACTGCAGTGAATTTAGGCAACTGTTGAGCCTTGGCTTTGTTGGTTTATGTATGGGTGGTTTGTTATTTCCGTTGCCTCCTCCGCTCTTTCCAGATCCGCATCCTCTGTCCCAGCTCTATTTGGCAGTCCACATTGTTGTGTCGCTTGTGGTGTCAAGCAGCAGGTCCACCAAAGTCATCCACAAGCCAGGCCTGGAACCGTGAGAAAAGACTGCTATGTGATTGGATTAGCTTTTGAGCGCCACGTTGCTTAATTAATGAAAATGACCCGGGAGCAGAGAGTGAAACCATTGTCTGCACAGTGACAAAATCCCTGCCCATCAACAGTATCCTTAACTGGATTTCACAAAGTACGCCAGGCGTTCTTAATTTGTTGGCTTAGACCACTACAGGAGGGTCCTGGCAGCCGACATGTTGTTTTCCCTTTGCTTTGTAAAGAAATTTCAAATACTAGCAGTTCACTTCAGGATAAAAAAAGTAGAATTTTAAATGTAATTTGTTTATAAAAGTAGCAAGTTTTGACTTAGCCAAGCGATAGCACAGTGAGTCTTCCACACTCATGTTTTAACTCTACAGCACAAATGCTTTCCAGTGATGTAACCCTCATTTCCATTTGGACAGTCAGCTTCTCACACCTGCAGATTATTGCACAGTTCAATGCATTTATTGCACATGTGAACAGTAGCTATGGCTCACTTGATGATGTGGGAGCCCCTCCCTCTTTCCGTCCTCCTTTCATTCCTTTTCCTTTAACTTTCTATTGAAGAGGGATGTAAATGTCGCTGGTATTATGAGGGTTACGACCCTGCGGGGTCTTCTGAGAGCTTCAGCAGAACCAATGTGACCAGATTAGTTTGCATTCCTGAGTGCTGAATGGCTCTCTCTGGAAACTATTACCTGGAATTACCTCAAATCAAAGACCTTCCTATTATCTTAGCAGGATCCGTCAAAGCAGACCACTCTGTGACTGCCAACTAAGATGTTAAAAGAACACCACTGCATACCTGTTCCCTCGACAACCATACTGTTGATGTGGAATTTATCAACCAAAAAACAAACAAACAAAAAAATCTTTTATATCCTGAAACTCAAAAAAGTAAGTATATGTACTTTATTTTGTATATTTCCCTTTGTGAAAATTGTCATTTGAGATAAATCATACAACCACATACTACAGGCTTATATAGTTTTCTATTGTTTCAAATACACTTACCAAGACTTTTTCAACAATACCCTCCACACGCAGACTACTAAGGCCCATACCTGTCAGTCTTTTTCCGCAGCCTCATGTCAATCTCTGCTAACACCTACTGACAGTTGCAAAATATTCCCAATGGCTCCCCGACTCATCAAGTCAGTGAAGATATGTCATACACGGTGGTGTGCTGTGTGTCTGCAGCCTGTAGGAGACAGACTGACTTTGGGCACCAAATAAGCTATCTAATAGGAAAACTACCATGTGAAAGGAAAGCTTATATTAGACCAGTGGCACACTCAAGTCCTCGGGCATGGGAACAAGCAGTGTTTGTGAATCTGAGTAGTGTAATTTATGGAAAACTTAAAAGTTCTTACATTGTTTTTTTTGTGGTAACTAACTTAACTAAATATTTGTTAAATTCCAACACTCTGTACTATACTTACACTACCGTTCAAAAGTTTGGGGTCACATTGAAATGTCCTTATTTTTGAAGGAAAAGCACTGTACTTTTCAATGAAGATGACTTTAAACTAGTCTTAACTTTAAAGAAATA
>JAVQJL010019651.1:0-24705 GCA_036024295.1 Nannoperca obscura | reverse complement strand
CTTGACTCTATTTTCTATTCATTTCACAACGTATGGTGGTGAATAAGTGTGACTTTTCATGGAAAACACAAAATTGTTTGGGTGACCCCAAACTTTTGAACGGTAGTGTATATATTTCTAGAATATTTCTAGCACGTAACCTAAGGACTGGCAATCTTTTGTTTACCTAAAACAATCTCAGATCAGCAACTTTGAAGCTGCACTCTGGACCAATCATCTCAGTGTCCTTTCATTGAACCCAGTGCGACTGAGACAAAAAAAACAACAAACAGATAATATGGAGATTCCCCTTGTAGATAAACAGTGGCATAGCTTTACACATTGGCAAACACAACTATATATAAATCATATTGTCCTTATAAAATAAGGATTAAACAAACAAACCAAAAGAAAGTGAACCATTTTTTCCAAGATACTGTTCAAATTTTGGGTATTTATTGTCTCAGTAAGATAAGATCTAGTGAACCACCCTGTACCTGTATCATCCTAAACACTCTGGGATTTAGAATATCGTGACATAAAACATCTTGTGTGCTTTCACACATCTTGCTAAAACCCCCGCTAATCCCTAGTATGTAACAGAGTAGAGCTTCAGCCTTTCCTCAGGCCACTGTGATGCTGCTGGGCCTGCAGGGACAGGGTAAAAGGCGAGACACACCCTGGATGGTTGGAGACCTGATAGAACTCGGCTTCAATTTACTGCCAACTCAACGTTTCACTGGAGAGCAGGTTTGCCTTACATTTCCAACATTTTCAAACATCTCAATGGCTAAACGCACCATCATCTACAGTACATTACCTCCTGGATGGATACAAAATACCATTTCTTGAACATTCAAATTAAGTGGACAGCTCCAAATCTGGGAAACAGAAAAGACTATTTGGTGCAGTAAATTATGTCATGCACTATTGAGTTTCACTGGTTTAATTCCTGCCTGTCATGCATTCCTTTTCCCCTGAAAAATGTAAGCTGCAAGCCATTTATTGGAAGAGAGACGGAGGTTGAGTGCAGTCACATGTTAAGATTTAGTGCATTATTAAATGTATTAGGTTGGTGATTGAGTAAATTGGTATAACATATTTGCAGAATACACTTTACTTTCTAAGGTCTGGCATGAGTAGTCAGCTAACAGGCTAGAGTGAATCTGTCTGTGTTTCAAGTGAGCCTCTGTGCTCAGTTTCAGAAAAAAAACACACATCATGTGGAAATATATAACCTTTGCCCTGCCCAACAGGAAGGGTGAGTGTTGACATGAAAACATGACATCAAAGGCTAACCCACAAGCATTATATGTCACGTACAGTACATTGCAATTATATGGAAAAATAGGAAAAATGTAGAAGCAAAGCTGAGTCTAACTTTGAACAAACGGGTGCATTGTATGTGGTTATCAGAATTTACTTTAGGGAGCAACTGAAACCCGGAGAAAGCTAAAACTTATAGTTCTGATGTAATGAACTAAAGGTCTGGAGTTTCTGTTGAACAAATTAGAAAAGAAAGCAAAGGAAACTGGAGGTGAATAGAGGGATTTCATTCTGTGCCGAAATTTCTGGCTTTGGTGAAGAGGATTTCACAAGTACAAAATTCGTGCCTGGAAAAATGTGTGAATGTGACTTCTTAAACGAGAAGTTTCAATGCCTGCAGTGCTTTCTGATGAGTATTTCATGAATAATAATGCCTTGTCATCCCAGAAGCATGTCATTTTGAGGTTGTAAGTCATGCTGCCGTCACAAATTCCCTCTGGGACGCAGCACCACCTGCTGTAGCCCGTCACCTGGTCGGATGTATGAGACGCACATCAGATCGGAGGGTTGGCCTATACACACCTTCTCACCATCATGCCCGGAGGTGAACAGGCTCTGAAAGAGAAGCCAGGAGAGGAGCCGCAAAAGGGTGTGGGGACGTGGAGAGGAGAAATCAAAAGCACGTCTGAAAGTGATAGGGAGGACGTGAACATGGATGGTACAGAGCAAATAGCTCTACTACTTATACAACGCAGTTTCACAATCACACTAAAATACCCAAACACACGCACGCATGCAGAATAATGCAAGTCTATAATAAGAAGCAACCAATTCAAGACAGCTGTCTCCCTCTTCAAAGTGACAAGGTGAGCCATGAAGTTATTTTGTAGGCAACATAAGAAGGCCTATCTCAATATATTATCTATACAACTAACAATACAACCTATACAACCAATATATTCAACTCATTCTATTTAAACTCATCAAAATGCAGCATTATTTGATAAACATCCTTGTGTAATAAACTGTTATAACAGTGTACTAAATGAGTCTAAGAAATGAACTAAAAATCTTTCCGCAACTCAGTAAAAATTGATAAAGTCATGAAAGCGTAATCTCCATATAAAAAGGATATCTTTCACAGCCTTGTTTACCACTTCATTTGAGTTTTACGCCTCCGAACTGGCAATGCTGACAAACATTCATCATTTTCCGGGGTGAAAAAGACACAACGGACATGCATATTGCAAGATCTATGCAAAGATCGTTGAGCCAAAAGTCGAGGCTTGAGGACTTGCTCCCATTATTCAAAAGCAACCCTCTAGGAATACACAGCATTGAGTATCTCTGTTACAACTACGTCAGCTGTTCACAGCAGATTCTTTCACTATTAGATTTCGTAGCCTACTGGGACATCTCAGTAAAAGGTACATAAACTGTTAATGCTAACCTTTGGATCTCACTCCGAGTCACACTACACCCACATATCAGTAACATTTCTTTTCCTAATAAGGAGAGAACCAACATTAGGCTCATCTCATGTCCCTGCTTGTTTTGCAATCCCTAATGATATCATGCAGACATGAGGAGACACACCTTTTGGTGTTCCCAAACAGAGGGAAACTCTTGAGCTCTGCACAGGCATTCTGTGAGCAGCACCCACATCAACACTTCTACTTTGAGCATAACTCTGGTTATTTTCCACATGGGCCTTATCTTTCAAGTTCCCGTCATAATGGCACTTTTTTGTGCTAAATATGTCAACACTTTCACACCAAAAACAAGATTAAAACACAACTCTTTCAGCACAGCACAAATAGTACCTGCCAGTTATACCAGTTATCTACTTTCAGACGTGTATATGTTTTTGTTGTGGATTATTTTAACTTGCTTTATGTAATTAGTGGGTAGACTATCCAAATAGCCTGATACTTCATTTAAATGTTATTGAATTTACAGTAAATAAGACCTCCCAACTGGGAACATGCAGGATTTTGGGGGGATATTTGTGTTACGGTTGTAAAGAAATGCATTCTTTAAAAAATTACAGGTAGTACAAGTAGAAAAGCTTTCTTAATTGGGAATCAAACACGGGTTGACAGAGTTGAATGTAAGTGCCATTCACTGCCCTGACCCCCATGCCATTTTCACTGCATGTGACAAACTAATAGCTGTGTTATGTCTCCGTCAAGCAATCTTTAGGTATTGGGATGAAGACAGGGGTGTACGATCTGCCTCTTCAGCGTTTCAGATGTCATGCTCATTTCCCAGTGCTTCAGGAGACAATGTTGCCTGGTGACATCATTGCAGGACACGTTGACTCACAGAGTGAATTATGTTTTCACAATGTACCGCACATCCTCACTAGTGTATTTGTCAATACCAACATTATATTTTAAATAAATAAATAACTAAAAATGTAGTTGTTTTTGTTAGACTACAACATCTTTAAATGTAAAACACTGTCTGACGGTGAAATGTATCGTTCTATGTGAGTTTGCAGTGTCAGCGGGACAACTTGTTCCAACCTGACTTTATGAGACACTTTTTGTACACAGGCTGATCACACACTTAACTCCTGTACTCTTTTAACACCTTTAACACATTCTTACATTCAATTTATTTATTTTAACCTACCTTCCAAAGGCCTACTATATTGTCTTACTTATGTGTGTGTAAATCTAGACCATTAAATATAATGTAACTTCTAGGGGTAAAGTTTTAGCTTCACTTGTAGTCATGGTACAAAGTGATAACTGCCCAGTAGCGTCTGTACAATACAGCCCAACTATTTTTTTCTCACGGAAACTGAACTATACCCTGTCTTTGGTTGCCTCAGAGGGTGTGACAAACCACATGTCTGACGTTATTACTTCACTTATCTGATAGACTTTTCATGCCACTTGTTGCTGCTTTTCAAATATTCAAAGCAAAGTGTAACTCTGAGAGGAGCAGTATAACAAATCCGTTATTTTTTGGGGAAAACTTATTCACTCGCTTACATATTGTGACTTTTAACAGGCACATAAAGCAGTCAAATGTATCAGTAGCAGCAGCTTCACCTGCCTCGTTATTTGAAATATTTGGTCAGACGTACTGTGCAGCACTCACCTTGCCTTGTGAAGCCGGGTCTGGTGTTCAGAGAGAGAAGCGTGACTTTAGTCCGTCTGTTCTCAGTTTCAGAGTGAACTGGACTGAGCGGAACTGAAACTTCCGCATATAAAGCCAGCCCCATCTGGCTGCCGGTAGGAGGGCTCACAGCGGTGCGTGTGAGGTTGTTGACTGAAGGCAACACAGCAGCAGGCACGGGCTTGTCCGCCGGTGGGACAGTGCAGGTGAGTTGTAGCAGAGCGAACAGCTAATAGTCTCGTTTAGCTAGCTGCAACTGGATCAGCCGTCGGGCTAACGTTAAGCTAAAAATGCACACGAGCCCCCATGAGGCAAATGATAAAACCCGACCACAGCAAGAGGCAAAAAAAGGACCTAATCACTACCTACTTGAAAGTTGGTAAACCCCCCCCCAGCAAGATTTTGCTGCAGTTATCAATGCCTGTACCTCAGCATTAGATTTCATACTTATTTATGGAAGGTTAGCTTAGGCCTACATTCAAGTCTAAGACTAAGTTAGCTAACCTAAGCTAACTCAAACTGTTTATTTAACAGTTTCAAACATTGTTTGTCGACGTTTCCACTCTTTTGAGGCATAAAAAAAAGATACATTCAACAGGAGCACATATGTTTTAGTTTTTTGACAAAGATGGCCCTTTTTATATGTGAATAAATTAAACAAATTACAGATATTTGTTTTCACAGCGGAATCAGTATTGATTGCCGTAACCCAAAGCCTATTATACTATTTGTCTGTGTCACTAATGCAACAGCTGAACGTTTCTCAATCACTATGTAGCTCTGTAAGCTCTTAAATAGACCCTTTTCACAAATTACAGCCTCTCTGGAACCCCTCAAAATCACATACCTGTGCCACCTGTTGACTGAAACCTCCCTGCATGATTTATTCAGAAGTCTCTCCTAAATGTCTTTATTTGATCTAAAAAATGTCTTTAAAAATATGTAAATCTTAACTCTGTGATAATCAAGGAGTTCAAACATTTTTGCATTGGTATTTTTGAGTCAAATAAAGTTGTCATTCAAGTAAGGAAGCAAATTGTAATGGATATAATGAATGTATGAGGAAGATATATTTACATGATGCTATGAAATAAATATGTGACAGGGCATCAGCTTAGCTTGTTGCTTCTGTGAACATTATGTGCCATTATTTCCACTAAATGGCTTCTTTAGATTTGTTCTTTGACAATGCTCTATGCTGTACAGATTGCAAAGACCCTTACGGCTAATTTGTGATTTTGGGCTATATAAATGAAACTGACAAGACATATTTAGTTTTTAAATATATTTAATCACACGCAATATGTCACACATTCACAGCAAATTTCCACATAAATAATTTGTGTCCAAATGTTTTAGGATTCCATTGAGTGTTTTCACTTTGCTTTTTCCCTTTTGTATATATGTGTTCTTATTCCCTGTAAAGTGTTTTGAAACATTGTTGGACTTATTATTATTATTATTATTATTATTATTATTATTTTGTATTGTTTATTTCCCATTATACAGTTCCTGTGATATGGCAGTGAAGCAGGTTTCAATGTTCAAGCATAGTAATGGGATGCTCTCTAGTGGTCAGCAAAGAAAATACATGCTTCTCAGTTTATGGCTTTACTATGCAATTCATGGCCTCGGGGGAGAAAATGTAGTGTGCCTTGTCCTCTTCACACCTAAACATTTGTCACTCATCTTGTTGTCATGTTTGTTATCTACCTTATCTATCTTTTATGGACAAAATTAATCAAGGAAATAATCTGCAGATTTATCTATAATGAAAATAATAGTTACAGCCCAGTTTCTTATGTTCCAATAGTTTCTTGTAGTTTCTTGTCTGGTCTCCTACTGAAAGTGAAGCAGAGCAGGTTAGGTGAATTTTGATTTGTTCATAATGACATGTCTAGATATTTTCCATGTACACAAAGTTAAGATAGTATGCAGGTAAAACACTGTATACTTACTTGGTATACAAAAGCCCCTTAATCCCTTAGTTTTAAACAGGACATGAATGTGCATACTAAGGTGTCAGCATTGTACAGTATTTTCCTCAAACATTGTAATCACAGTGCTGTTTTACACTATTATAGTTCCATCCTGCTAACTTAACATGAATGAATATTACTTTGAAACATCAGACTTTTTCTTCAGCAGGAGCACTGTGATATTTTGTTGAAAAAAAATACACTGATTTATTTTGTATGTTAAAATGCATCGTCTATATCTAAAGATTACCTGATTAGATTAACTGTTGTTTGCATTCTGCTGCACATGTCTGCTGGGCCATGTCAATATATGGTTATAAACCGATGGGAAGCCCAGCAGCAAAAACCCCTCTATGCATGCCATTGAACCACTGAAGTGTATACTAGTCCTTTTGTGTAAGGCTGCAATAACTTTTAGATCATCCTCACATAAGCAAACCACTCAGGAAATCCTGGAATTAAAGTTCAAAGACCATTTAAAAGGGGGCATTCTGGGTGTTTTGAAGGAACAGCATTCTAGATAAATGGCCTCAACCTTTTGAGAAAACTGTACCATGTGATAACATGAGCATATGAATCAAAAATAATTTATAATGTTGTAAAGCAACCGGCTGCTGATAGTCATACATTTAACATATCTATATTATTAATGGACTTTGGTTCATCCTGGTGGCTAAGCTGGTCACATGCATTGTGTGTCCTGGTTAATCCAATCCAGATACAGACTGACAAACTGGTGATGGCGAATCAACCGGACATAGTAGTGGTGGACAAACAACCGAAGAAGGCAGTAGTAATAGATGTAGCGATCCCAAGCGACGGCAACCTCAGGAAGAAGAAACACGAAAAGCTCGAGAAATACCAATATATATATATATATTCCTTTTTAGAAAATGATATTTAAAGATGTATCATAACAGGTGATAATTGTCTTTATGACTTGCACAGTCTGGTGGCTGAAATACACGATGACCTTTTCCAACACTTTGGTTAGCAACATGCTTTACATCACATATGCAAAACATTGTTTCCAAAATAGTTGTGATGAATGAAAGTCTTGGGTTGTTTAACGAGGAATTGCTAAATGCCTGAACTCATGATACAGCATATAATGTCAGCAACTTACAAAACATGGTAAAAACTCTTACATTATAAGCAGTTCTGCAGTAACTCATTAGTGTATTGTAGATCATGCCAATAGTGCATTGTAGATATTGCATTTACAAGAACTAATAACCAGATCTTATTGTTTATTTATTTATTTTATTTTTGTTCATTCAAGGCTCATAACTAGCCTTAATTACAAAGTAAACAAATGGATGAGATTAACTTCCTCACAAAATACACAGAAACAATCCAAGACAAGCTGTGGTCTCTTTACAACAAGTTAATACATCTGGTTGATCTTTAATTGTTCTTGGTATACAGTTGGTTCCTGGCTTCTTTTTTTTCTTTTTCTTTTTTTTTTTTTTTTTTTTTACAAAAGTGCATAATATTTTTAACTTTTTTTTTTAAAAAGGACCTTTGAAGTTAAGGTTCCATTTGTAAGAACTTTATTTGTTTGTGTAACTGTGTTAACAATACTGTGTTGATAATCCTTTAACAAACACACGGGTATTTTGTATGTTAACAGCATCATGAACAGGAGAGGGGTGTGTCAGGATTATTAGCTAAAACAGTTGTGCGTGCCATTTCACAAAAACCTATGAACAAATGTATTTGGTTGCACTGCATGTCGAAAAGATAAATAGACATATTCAACATTTAGTTTCCTGGTGTTAGGGAGAAAAACCTCTGCACAGACTCGGATATTTCAGCAGAACTGTCCAGAGGCTGTAAATCAAGCAACAGCTCTCTCTGTCTGCTCTGTGTGCTTTGTTTTTCCCCACAATAGCCATGGTCCAGAAGTCCTGTCTTTGAGTTGGGTCTGTTGATGGTTTGGGAGTTCACACATACAGTATTATCCAGAAAGTCCGGCTGAATGAGGACCTGCGACTCCTTCTCCTCTTTCTCCTTCTGTACTTGCTGCGTGTCTCTCTGTTCATGATCACGCTCTTTCTCTTGCTCATCTTCCTGTTTCTTCCCTTTATTCAAGCTTTCAGGATTCTCCTCCGTTCTCCTCCCCAAGGCCGAGGGCATTACTGTGTTGACATACTCGAGCGATAGATTGCGGTCGCATCTGGTCAATGAGCCTCGCTCTGGAATGGGAGTCTAGAACAGATTTTAAATTAAAATGCAAAGATAATGGACATGATTGTGGTGACGTGTTATGCCTTTTAAACTCTGTGACGTCAAGATTATTTGAATCTAAAATCTACGAATATAATCATGAACACCTACCTTACCTGTTCCTGGCTTTGGCTTTGCTTTTCCTTGGTCTGTTTAGGCAGTGAGTTGTACTCTTTGTCCCTCAGAGTTCCAAGGGAATAGCTGGATCTCAGACAATGGCCGATAGGGTCCAGCTCCACATCACTCCACAACTGCTACAAGGGATATGCAAATTAATATGCAATCAGGATGCAAATCAGGGTAAGCATTAACTAATGTGACACTGTGTATTTGCCTTGTAATTGTATGTCTAGAAAATAATAACATTAAATAATAATCATCTAGTTTGTTCCACAATCAAATCGCTGAACAGCCACTGAACCGTCTTATTTGACTTGTAAAGCTGCAGCTTCTATGAGCGCTTGATTTTTCTTTGCTGAGATACATCGCAACAAAGTTAATGTTATGGATTTATACATTTTCTAAACACAGAGAGTCATTTAAAATTGATATTGCATAACAAAGACTGAAGGGAACTGTCAGTATACCAAAAAGACTAAAATGGACATTTCTGTGCATTTGATTTTGAATTTCCAGAAGCACACCATTGATGGTGCTATTCTACCTGTGTTTGCTTTTACTCCTCATAACTTTACTCAGAAGCCAAACTCACAGTGTCTGTTGTAGACATGGAGGAAACTCTGTGAAACTTGGTTTTGGAGACTGATGACTGTCTGCTCAGCATTGATTCCCTGAAGGAGGACTCGCTCTGTGACACTGTTATGCAGGCCCTCCTGGGGGCCTGAGCCAGGAAGTGTAGACAGGGAACCTTTTCTGCCAGGGTGTCCCTGAAAATTGATAATCGCTCCGTAAAACATCTATATTCTTTTCAAGCTTAGGTTACTAATTATTTGGATGACTGCCCTCACCTGTATTTTGAGTGGATGATGGCGTAGATAAAAGGGTTGTAGATGGCAGATGCCTTGGCTATAACAGCAGGGACAGCTTTGGAATAGGGATTAAGGATGCTTCCATATCTGAAAAGTGTAAAGCATTTGTAAAGAATAGACCTGTACATCACGTGACAATACTGGTACTGTAGTTTGACGCTTTATATATAATGATATTTTACAAGAGGTGGAATATGGTTCATGGTTAATGGCTAAAATGAATTACACAGTGCAAGCAAGCATGTTTTATGCCAGGGTCTACCAAGCTGTCTGTACACAACAAAGCAGACTAGTTAGACTATTAAAACAAATTATTGCATCATAAAGAGCCCCTCTCATACTGTATATTTACCCAGCCCAGGCGATGAGGGTGACACATGCATAGGGCGACCAGGAAAGCACAAACACTATGATGACCACAAAGGCAATCTTGGCCAGCTTCCATTCAGTCTTGATGGACTGCTGCTGGATCAGGGTTGACTTCCTCACCTGAGACCCAAACTTCTCCAAATCTCTGTTAGGACATAAATAAATTAAAATAAACAAAATCAAAAGTACAAATCTGTGTAGTGTTTGCAGACAGATTTTATTATATAACACACAAAGGGCTGTGGACCCAAATGTAGACAAGGTGAGACACATGCACAAGTCAAGATGCAATATAAAAAGCCAAAGCAGACAATGTAACAAGCAGGACAGGCAACAACACAGGGTACCATATCATTTTTCTTATTCAATTCGCTCCTTGCTACCCTAAGGCAGGATTAGGAGGATTGGAACGTCCATGATGGCAAACACAATCAGTAACCACATCACAAAGATGGAAGGTAAAATATGAAAAGCAAAGAGTAACAAGCTAGCATGCAAAGGGTGCTTAGAAGCACGACAACTGCTTATGAAGCACATGACCTACAGAGGTATAGCCTTCAAGAGGTTAAGTTGTCATTAAGGTAAATACTAAGGGTTCGTTCTATAGTAACTTGGTTCTGACCTCCAAATTGACCCTTGAAATGGGAGCTGCAGTCATACGCTGAGTGAATTTGCAGATGGCAATGGAGGGCTACTGGTGGACAGGCAAGAAATGGCAGGATGTGAAAAACAGACAAAAAATATACACGTGCACGTAGGGAAACTAGAAAAGGGAAGAAGTAGAGGGAGATGAAAGTGATGCGAAAGCCACCACACAATATATGTGCTAGTGATAACACTTAACAAAACAAGCAGCCTCTTCTGAAACATTCCAGTAGATTGCTGATAAGATGTGACAGTGTAGTATGCACCTCAGTGTTATGATGCTGTTTTATACGGTCATAAAGTAGGCTCGCATTTCAATTATTTTGAGTGCATAAAAGTGCAACATATTTACATATGTTAATTTATTCACCTGCTTGCCTGGCGGGTTGCCAGGAACATGCACAGGTAACAGTAGGAAATAATGGCCAGAGGGAGGAAGAATACGAAGCAGCATAACATCAAAGTATAACTTTTATTGGCAGGAGTAGATGTCACATAGTCCCATGTGCATGAGGTCATTAGGCCCTCTGGAATGTACGAACCTTGAGAGACAAATGACAAAAACAGATAAGAGGAAAGTGTATGGTCTAAAAGTATCAAAAGAGGATAGTTGAGGAAAAAGCAAAGCGGTGAGAGAATGAGTCACTTACTCCACCCCAAAAGTGGTGCAAGGCTCCAAGCTAGTGAGTACAACCAGACCAGGGCAATAACGAAGCAGGTGCGTCTCTTGGAGGTCCACTGCATGGCCTGCAGAGGCTTGGTGATGACAATGTAGCGGTCTACAGAGATGGCCAGAAGGTTTATCATGGAAGTGATTCCAAATAAAGCTCCACAGAAGGCATACATTTTACAGCCTGTGGAGAAAAAGACAGAAGCAAGTATTTATTTAATACATTTCTTCTTCTGACTGGAAGATTTTAAATTACATGAGAAGTCATATTTTCACACTATTCATACATAGCCAAAGGTTGATATGGGAGAGGGGGGTCTTTCTAGATAAAGCGGAACAACTAAATTCTAAATGCTATTATCCCATTTCCTGCATTTGTACATACATTTATCATAACTAAATGTTTTTGCGTTAGAATTTTGTGACATAATAACAGTCCATAAACATACATCGCCCCGTAGATGGATACATAAAGGATGTAGCTATCTTTTTTTTTCCCGCACATACTGTATAATCAAATGCAAAAGCATGTACCAGTTTCACCAAAAATCCACCCCTTGTAAAGGGAGTTAACGAAGAAGATGGGTGACTGTGTGATTGCCATGAGGAAGTCACTGACTGCCAGGTTCATGATGAAAATGTTGGGGGCAGTCCGTAGCTTCTTGTTACTGAAACACATGATGCAAAGTGCTCAGTATTATTGTACAGTATATTGTAAGTAACAGAGACAATTGAAGATCTGTGGTACAAGCATGGCCTTTCAACACAATAACAATGTTTTTGTTGTGTTCATATTCTCACACTGTTGATTGTACACTCTGTTGGCTATTGTAGATTCAAAGTTTTATTAGTAAAAATTAGCCCGCAGCAGATGTTGACAGTACTTTTTTTTTTTTTCTTCTGAGGCTGTGAGTGGGCACAGATGGTCATGTTGTAATGCATGGTAATGGTGTGTACATAACCTTCTGTTAGTATGCCACAGCTCACTGCACACACATATACTTCAGATTGCTTTTGGGCACCAGTCTGTAAATCACAGCTAATGCCTTTGTTACACTGAAACAAGCTCCCAGAAACGGCGCCGCACATGTGTGGTGAATTTCTCTATTTGGTGAACTGGTAAAAGAGAGATCATTAAAAAATCACCTAAATCTACTTTACCTTTTGTAAATCCTATAGCAGCCTTTGATGTCTTTCCTCTGTGAAGATGTGGAGATTTCCACAGATGTGGGATGAATATTTGTGAAGCGTATTAAAAATAATTCTACTATTTGCTTCCTTGTTCTGGATATCTACATTTTAGACCAGTTTCATATAGTGCCATAACTGAATATTTACTTTAATAGTTTAGCTCCATTTACCATTAACAACATCTTGTCATTGTCCCCCTTGTTTTGTCCACTTACTGTAAAAAGACCAAAGAGAGAAAACATTGCACAGACCGATAAGTTGGAGTGTATTTGTGTGTTTACATGCAGCTGAGTGGGTGTGTACTAAGTGTGACTGGAGTAGAGATTGAGTGATGCGACACTGAGATAGCTGTGTATAGATGTGTATCACTGGAGGTTAGATCTTAATGCAGAAAACATGTCAGGGTTTTATCTAACACTTGCTGCTTCACTGCATTCAGTGGAGTATCATATACCCAGGAGTAGCCATAGTGTATGTGCTGTTTCAGTTTCTTTATTCAGTCATGTCAACTATATCTTTTTTATATCCTTTCAAGTGAAAAAATACACTGAGATTGACATCACTAACACCATAATTTCATTATAGCATATTATGACAGAGTTGTTCATTCCAGGGTTCATACAAAGTCTTGAATGTTTGGAAAATGCTTAATTTAAATTGTTATATTTTCTAGGTTAGGTACATGCTTAAATTTGAATATACTCTAACAAATGTTTGATTTCATGTAAACCAAAAATCTTTTAATATTTTAAATTAAATGTTTCGTCCCTATTTTGTTTGTTGTCTCCTGGCATTTATAGTAACATTTTAGATGATGATTAGGTTTCGAGAGTCTGGAATTGTTTGGTTTAGGTACCTTGACAGTGCTTGAGTTTTACTAAAAAGCTGCACAAACCCTGTAATTTGTTTCCTCACTGTGTATGTCTGAAGTGTTTTTGCTAGAATACGCTCCGAAAATATGAATTATTTTAAAAGTTTAATGTCCGTCTACTCTGCTGAACCATGTGTTTATTCACTCTGTCATCCAGACGAATACAAAAATGTTGCTCCCAGGCCAGAAATATAAGTCAGACCCAACATCATCACACAAGCGTCAGGCCGATCTTTATTCAGGTTCAAGCGTGAAAGCCAGTGAATGCCATCTTGGGTTGCTTTTTGAATGGAAAATAATGAGGCAGGAAGAATAAGTTGTAGGCTACATCATGCTGCGTGTCACTGCAAGTCAGAACATTTGAACGTGAGAGATGTGGAGGGATTTATACCAAAAGGAGCTAATTATTTTTGCAGTTGAGAATGTAGTTGCATTGTCTGACATCAGTGTTTCAGTTGGGCACGTAGTAGTTGATTGGATTACCCTGAGCTTCAGTGCTGTTGAGCTTTATGTGGTTTAGGTGGTAACACAATGTTGACTATGTAAATATGGAAGTAGCTGATTGAATTTATGCATTGATTTATCCAGTGCAGTTAGAAAATGATTTTAGAAAAAAATCACTTTGATTCAATACCAGGAAGTAATCCTAGTAAATCTCTGCAACACCCAAGCATTGCAGAGTGTACTGTGCAGGGTTGAAAATAAATCACATTAACAGCTTGAAGTGTTGACTTTGAGCTTGTTTTGCTTAAAAAGAGGGCACTGTTACAACTTTTTAATGAATAGTCACTAGTTATGATATTCAATAGATTCATATATTCAATTAGATATAGAATCAGTTTTATCTTAAAGCAGTGAGATATCTTAAATGTTTGATATTGTAATACGCCATCAAAGGGGCTGTATGATGTATGTCGTCTGATTAACGGAGCAGTCCTCAGGCAAACTGCTTCTGTGAACTCACTTGTTTGTGGAGTTCCAGCAGAACCCGAACAGTAGAGCACTGTGCTCCCACAGTCCAGACGTTCCCATCTTCATGACTTCCCAGAATTTGTTCTTAGAACCAGTTCACATGAAAAATGTGGCTTGTCATACTGTTAAATATAGTTGCGTCATACCATTGTTAGTTCGCGGGGGATCATGCTGCAAATGGGAATGTGCAGTCCTCCTCATTAGGGAATGTGTCCGTCTAGTATTTGGATGTCTAGTCACTGTTGAAGATAACTTCAATCAAAATGTTTGATTTTTTTCTCCCTTTTTTTGACTTACTGATATTTTCTTTTTTTATTAGTCCCTGGTCATTTGTGAAGGCACTACATTTCTAATCATTCATATTTTGTGACCATTTTAATTTAATGATAAACATTGATTACAGTTTTTACTAGAGCATTTTATTTAAATGGATTTTATGGATTAAAATCAGCTTCCAATAGTTTAGAAATTATGAGTTAATGGTTATTCAGAACAATCATTATTTTATCACTACTAACACAGACGTAGTGGAATGATTAGATTAGATGTTAGCATTTCATAAAATAGTTGTATTTATAAAACAACAATTTTTAGACACATATTTACAGGAACCATAGTTGTGCTTCTCAAACACGGGCCAAAATGATAGCATATGACTGTCAACTCAAACGGCCACGCATGCATGTTATTTTTGCGTGAGATTTAAGCAGATTGAGCAATACTAAGCAATACAAAACTAAGCTTTGAGCACACACAGAATCCAAAGGAGCACAGAATGCTCGCAAATGTTTTACCTCCTCGCTCGCTTTCTTTTAGGCAGTAGGCCTAGGTGGGCGGACCCGGTCACACTTGTATCCTTAAATATAATTGGTTACAGTCCTTGTCCTTTATGACTGGCCTTTGTCTTTGTATCGGCACAAGTAAACAGGAAAGGATGAAGAACCGCTCAACTTTACTCTCAATGCTTCCTGAGAAATAGCTGTGGCAACGCCTCACTTAAGAGCTATTTCATTCTACTAGTTTCATTTTGCTACATTTACATTGTAAACTATGAGAGAAACTGGCCTGAATTATTAGACTAACTCGCTGTTAGCTCATTAGTTTCCCTTATGAAACAAGTAGTGCCCAGATCTTGACAGTGATATGCCGTCATATCAAATTTCACCTAGTAAGTCTTAGAGAATAACTCAAAGTCAGTGCTGGCTGTGTCAGGCAAGCAGCATGTCTGCAGCCCTTGAGCATCATGCTGCATGCCTCATGATGCTTTACTTCCTGTTTATTTGGGGTTTTCCTGAAATGAAGTACCATTTATTCTATTTGTTTATCAGTAGACCAGTTTATTAGCAGACCCAGCTCAAAATGTGATTAACGTTGTGGGAGACATGGAGGAAATAATAAGGCTTTGAATAAAATCTACATTACCGACCAAATTATCATGGCTATATAGTGAAAACAGTGAAAGGCTAATATTAAACAATACTGCTCTTTCAACACCAGATCTTCAGATAATAACCACAGACTGTAATGGTGCCTGGGAGGATGCAGTGTGAAATGAATAGTGATTTTTAAAAAGCAGAATTACAAAGAATTGTTCTTGGAGTTTGTTTTAAGTAAACGCTTCCTGCAGAGTTTAGTTATAGAAAAGGCTTGTAATTTACAACTGGCTAAATAATGCAGCTCTTGAACTGACAATAAGCACATTATTTGCCATCTCCCCTTCGCTTACCAGAAAAAGGCGTACATGACCAAAGCGTTTCCAGTAACACCCACTGTTCCGATCACCAAGACAAAGAAGGCAACGATGTAGTGAGCGTGGTCCTGGACATCTACCTGCCGATAGAATCCGTGGTCCACGTCCATTTCTTTGACAGCCAAACACACACAGATGTCAGCATCAGAGGGTCTCTCGACGTGCACAGCATGTCCTAGTGACTTTCATACAATCTTCCTTTCTGTCACTCTGACCCACTAAACTCTCCAGCATTATGTAAGAGTGCTTATCATAATCAGCAAGTAAAACGTCTGCAGGCACAAATTTAAAAATAAGATGTGACAGCATACAGCTTGTCTCTGCAACACTGCATGTTTAATCAGTTACCCTAGCTTCATGTCAACATTTAATTTAGTTGAGCCAGCTGGCTCAAGGTCATGTTGGTTCAGTTCAACGTTATTGTCAAACTCAGTCCATTAGAAAACATCAACATCCATTAGAACAACAACAGCAACAACCCAGGTACAATATATACATTATTCAAAATAATAATAATACATGTTTTAAATTAATTTAGTTGCATTTTACATTACATTAGTTTTTACATTTTCTATCCATCTTTGAATTTTTGTCACATCCATTTTTGTTAATTTATTGTTTGTTTTTGTACTTTAGACATGAACCATTTCATTGCTCACATTTTGACCACATGCACTATTTTCCTAAAGGAAATCTGAGAAAATCCCCACATTTCCTCCCAGTTCACTGTTGATGTTTTAAAACGCAACTGTGAACTTTGTTAAGTTTTCATACTCTGCATGTACACCCTAAACTATACCTGCTCTAACATCATCATGTTGACATTGTCTTTGTGAGCATGTTGCCATGCTAGTAAATATTTAGATTCCACCTCATCTTATTTTAAGGTTATTTTAAGCCAGTTTCACTGATTTACGTGATTGGTTTGCAATCTACACAGCGATTTCTAAAATCGCAATCAAAGGTGCATTTATAAACTTAATTTAGATTACTTACTTTTAATTACTTCAACAATGATAGACATACACAGTCGATTATGGTTTGCAGGTGCATGTGATGAATTAATGTTACCAGTGCAATAAATAGGCACAGCTGAGCGTAATTACAGCAGTTGTTGGAGAACCTCGCAGATGTAACATAATCAGTAGAGCTGTTCGTTTCATCGACAGGTTTAAGGAGTGTCGGAGAAGGCAGCACTATTCACGTGCAAACAGATGATCTACATCTGTCCGTGGCTAACCTTGGTAGCGGGAATGAGGCTGGTGCACGTGCATCTAGTTTTTATAAATCTGATGAAAATAATGCATGTTTCTTTCTCAGTCTTTACAGAGTTTTTTGTTTTAGCCACAAATCTAAGTTTTATGTATTTGCCCCCAAATCTTTTCTCTTTTTTTCCCCTTTGTCAGCTACATAACACTTTTTTAAAGGTTTTTTTTAAGATTGTTCTACCATTTAAGAATAGAAATCCTGCTCTTAGTGCTTTATCTCCTTTGCAAGGTGTTAGGAATGTTATGGGACAAGTGTTCTCTTCCCTAAAGCCTGACCCATGGAGACACAACGCATTCCTGTTCTAAGCACTTTAAACTTTCTCCACACTGCACTTTTCTGGACTGGAATGCCCCAAAAGAGTCTTCCATCTTACCTTTTACACTGACTTCACTTGACAGATTAAGAGTGTGCAGTTCTTATTTTTATTTTTTGTAATGAATTACATGTCAGAATCTAAAGGATTATGACAGTCGGTGCCTTTTAATATCAATTATTAATGCTTGCAAACTTCAAATCGGTTGGCCAAATATTAATCACGATAAGAGTTGAAGGGTGGTAACGCTGCCATGGCCTTTCTGGTCAGAGAGGAGATCCTCACTCAGTATTATTGAACTGATTTTATTTTTTAGTGACCTGCGTATTTATGAGGTCATTCTTAGGACAGCCACAATGTGCATTTTCAGAGCATAGAGCCAACAAATGAACCCGGAGATTTCTTTTTACAGACCACTCCAAAAAGCATTTAAAATTCAATTAATTTTTCAAATTGAAAGGCAGCGTCACAGGTGAGATGTATAGAAGTGTGAGAGAGTTTTAAATAAATTAGTGAAAAATATTTATCAAAGAGATGATTAAGTCAAGGCAGTTTTCATAATGAAAATGGCTGTATGGACTTCCACATGCTTTTACATGTGGCCATTGCTCAGCTGCGGCAGTAATTATAAGAGGATTTCTATGTTTTGTTAATGTGATGGAACCTAAAGTGCACATTGAGTCACGCAGTATTAACAGCATTTGTCATCCTATGTAAACCCACTTCCTGTCTGCCTCTGATCTGCCATATAGGAAAGACTTAGGTGCGTGTGTAGCACAATGCTCTCTGCCACATCCATTTCAGAAGATGCCGTAAAACATCTGTCATGTATTGCATTAATAATTAGTTGGAGAACAAGCACATGTTTTAAATTGGGTCCACTGTTGACTCGCAGTGTGTGATCCAAATTAAGATGAGTACTGTACTTAATCCAGCAGAGCAGTAGTGTATATGTACATGAGAAATATGTTAGCATGTTGCTAAGCCTAAAATATTGTGCCTTTTTAGTGTGTTTGCATAAAACATTCTTCAAGTTTATTGTATACTGCAGCTTAATGAAACATTTTGTAAATTAATAGTGCAGCATTTTCTGTTATAGTGTAAAGAATAAATACATAAGCATAGACATTTGTGTTACAGCACAATGGGTGAAACACACATGGGCATGCTGTGTGTCAGGTCCACACGGTGAGCTCTTGCTGTGCTCAGTGAAGCCTTGTGCTTCAGAAGAACCCTCAGTCACCTCTTACTTCCCCTCATTGGGCATCAAAGCATTGTCTCATATAAAAGGCTACAGTCCCATAAATCAAATGTATATCTCGTTTAGTGTGACTGTTCACACAAAAGTTGAAATGCGCCCTTTGTCGTCTTTTATGAACATTTCATAACTGGGCTGGGAGAATGTTCATTCAGAAATTGCTAATACAAAGTTAATGTTCATGAAAAGCAAATGGATCGATTAAGATGAATACGCTCTGATAGAGGAGAGCGTGCCATGTACTGCTTTAATTTTCCACTTGTTAAGTGGACGTTTTAAACCATATTAAGAAACCATATTAAGAAACTACAGATCTTATGGTAAATGATTTAAAGAAATGTTCTTGAGAGGTGTATTAGTAAGCATTACAAAGAGCATACTTAGAATCAACAGGTGTGTTTTATTAGAGATCATCGTTTTATAAGAACAATCCATTTTTATTTGAAGTTATCCTCCTTAGTTGATGATAATTGTGTTTATATACAGCTCATGTTACAGAAAAGAATGTTGTATTGGTGAGATAAAGGGTAAAACATCAGATGATCAAGCCCCCTTCTGACAACAAATGTATGATTTTTTTTTTTTTTAAAGAAAGAATCAAAACTATGGAAACCACAGCTTTTTCTGCAAATGCATAGATTAAAACAACCCAAGATACAATTATTAGATTAAACACTTTCTAGAAAACTCTCCAAAGTTTTCTTCATATTGTTTATTTCCAATAGATTCATATAGCACATGGTTTGTATACCACTGTACAAAACAAAATATAATAAAGAGGGTCCCATTAAGTCAAACTTAAAGTGTTACATTACCTTATGCAGAGAATGAAGCCCTTTTCCTCTTCAGAGCACCTCTGTGTGTGTAGTGGACTTGTAAAGACGACCAGAGACCCTGAAGCTGCA
The DNA here is from genome assembly GCA_036024295.1 of Nannoperca obscura. Lineage (NCBI taxonomy): Eukaryota > Metazoa > Chordata > Actinopteri > Centrarchiformes > Percichthyidae > Nannoperca > Nannoperca obscura. The sequence goes on along the minus strand of JAVQJL010019651.1, from coordinate 4,921 downwards.
CAGCTATAAAATGCTGGAGGAAATCCACCACTCTTAAGGTTTAAATGGATACGCTGATGACCGCTTTCCTAATGCCCAAGTTAGACTGAGATTCTCTCATACAGTGCAGCAACAGTAAGCTGCTGCTATCAGTGTCTGAGAGAATGTGAGAATACATGTGAGAAAGACAGACAGACAACAGCAGCAACACACTGACCCACCCCCCTGCTGGCTACCCATCACACACAGCTCTCATATAGCACAATGCATCGATCAAGCCACTGTGTGGTGTGTGTGTGTGTGTGTGTATGCGTGCATGAGGACATGCGTGTTACTGTTTGTTTGTTCGAGTGGGAAGGTGGTAACTGGGCTGGTCGGATCCTATTAAAGACATTTCAGGTAACAGCTGTAAAATCTCAACTCTTTTAGAAAGAAATGTGCTTCATTAGAAAAACATTTTTTTTAAACACCCATTGCATGTTGCACCACTGCAGCTTCCCATAATAAATCCAGGCAAATTGTGTGTTCCGCAAAGTAGTTTTCATAAACATTGATTTCTACGTATCTAATACCAATTGGCAGTGGCACAGTTGTGTGTGTGTGAGCACCAGATGCTGTAGCCGATTACATGGGAGGTGAGAAAGTGCCACAGCCCAGTTGCCGCTGCTTCGTAAGATTACGATCATTTGAGAATTTCAATAAAGAAGACTTAATAAATAAATAATAAATAAATTGAATTGAATTGAAACTTGTGGTTTTAAAAGGCACCAAACCTTTTACATAGTATCAGCCTTGTTCGTTGCTCATCCTTGTGGGAGGAGAATCTTGAGAAAAGCACTCATATAAAAGCCTCCCAATGTTTATCATCTCATGCACAACTGAGCAGAGCGTTGCAGCACCTCCTCTTGCCCCTAATATTTCCCTTTTCTACACAGAAATCTGGCCTCTTTGTCTGACATAGCACCTGTCTGGGGTTATGTGGGGGCAAAGCAAGGCAGAAGATGCAGTGCATCTATGAAGATTCAATCTGGATACCATCTAGCAAGGGGAGCATAAGCCTTTACACTTCTGGGTCATTGCACTTGCAAGGGAAACAGATCTATCAACGTACAACAGTTTCCAATCAGTTAGCTTCACTGTAATGAAATCTGACATCATAACACAGGGAGGCAGATAGTAGTTATTTTCTGCATTTCTATTGATTGGTTTTATATGTTGTGGGTAATTTGGGGTCTTGTTCAATTATTTTCTATGTCAAACTACACAATTGTGATGACCAGCTGATTCACTGGGAGGGAATTTAGCATCATGGATACAAGGCTCAACTGTTTTATGTGTGTAGCTAAGACAAAGAGAGCTTTCAGTAATTCTGTATACTTCGACAGAAAAGGAAATCTGAAATGTTAGGAGGGGAAGCATGTACAGGAGGTGAACTCAGTGTAATAAACATGCAATTTAACATAATCAAGTACAATAGTCCAACAAAACAAACCTCATTGCAGCTTATATATCTGAGAGGTGTTAACATGATTCTGTGGTCATTTCTAGGGTATTTTGTGGTGTTGTATTGTATTATATTATGCATAGAGGGAGCATATTATCACAGCTACTTTAATGGAATATGCACATTATGAAAATAATAAATACTGAGAGGATGTTGTCCCACTGTATTAGAAACCCTGTTGTATCCTCGCTTTGTCTGATTTTTCCATAGCCTGGAGGAAGATAATTATAGAATGGAGGATGTGGGAATCACTGGTAACTCAGTAAGAGGCTATTGTGCCAAATGGTGCATCACAGTTAAGTAGGATGATAATATTTGTGGCTCCTCAAGCACCACCAGGACACTGCCTTACACAGACGCACGCTAATGCCAGTTGTTTCAGTCAGGCTAGAAGAGGGGATGGGAGTGCTGTTTGTTTGCTTCTGTAGCCCGAGGTAACCCCACCACAACAATCAACCATCCAATTACTGTCAAAATGGTCTGTCACCTCTGTCACTCCCTCCAAGGTGTGAAAAGCACAAATGTATCCTGTTTCAATAAAACGACTTGTATTTGAGATTGAGTCTGCCTTCAAGTGTTTTTAAGGACAAGCAGTGGTCTACAGAGTAGTATTCAAGAGGATCTGTGGGCCCACCAGCATGTATACAAAATCTCATCATCACAAGTATGCGTCTGAAAAACATGTAAGAGAAAGGTCTGGATTAAGACAACTGATTTGTCGGAAGCTGTCCTAAAGACTAAAACGGAATGTGGGAAATTGACATAAATGTTTCTCAATCATTCCAGTATCTCATAGGGACTTTTGTCATGAATCCTCACTCCGCGGGTAAATCATTAGCCATTGTGTCATTTTGAATTGTAACTTTAGGCCTCTAATAGGGCATTATGTGTGAGTGAGCGAGGAGCCAATACTCTTAACCAGCAACTTCACAAAATGCACATATATATTTGAGACATATATTTTTAAAGCGTATTGAGACACTTGTGAGATTGCACTTTAAATAAACATAGTATTGTGCTTAATTTGATATTTTATAGGTAAGGAGTATTTTATGTCTGAATAGATGAGTGACCAAACGGGAGGCCTGTGATAATATGCCAAAGAAATAAATTTATAGTCATCATATTATTGTGGTAAACTGTTTTATTGATTAAAATGGGTGAATTTGAGTATTATATCTAAATATCTATTGTATTTTTTTTAAAGACAAAATAAATTACATTATAATTATTTTATAAAATTTTTTCCCCAAGTTATCTTTAAAAATTATAAATTCTTCCGAAGAAAGTCATCATGGTCCAAGGTAAAAGCTCTTTCCTACAACTACAGTCTTGTAAACTTACTTTCTCTTTCACAATGCTTGTATACTGTACAACACTATATATATGCTCCAGGACAGACTTTGTGACTATACTACGATTCACCCTTGCACGCATATGAGTAGGAAAAAACATCTCATAAAGGGTAAAAAACTTAAACTTAAATGCACGAGCCTTAGTGTTGTTTGCAGAGGTCCACGGATGTGGAATGAGACTGATAACACCATAAAAATATCACCGTCTGTATCTGTTTGAAAAAGCCTTTAAGGCAGCGTTTTTCTCCTAAATGACGTTAAAGCTTGAATACCCCTTATAGCTTGAACGCCCAGGGACTTCTAAAATAGTTATTCTACTCTGAAATGCATCTAAATTGTATTATTATTTTTGATTTGCCATATGTAGACTGATGGGGTCTATTTAGCAGTTTTTTAGGTTAGGATTAGGCTAGGGATACATTTTAGAAAATGTGTTAGAAAACACATTTTAAATACTATTTGCTTAGTGTCCGTGCCCCTATTCTTAAGCTGCAGATAGCTTATCAGGGTGTCCCATTTTACACATCCTTATTATGTCTGGTATGATTGCAATTGCATTTGATCTCTTTTGTGAATAAAAACTGAATGATGATTTTGTTATATTATTTGTAAATGTTATTCATTTTAGAGGAAGTGTTTTTTTTTCCAGAGTATCTTTAGAGCCTAAAGAGCCACCTAATAAGCCATGACTGCAACGTGTCTGGTGGATATCGGCAAACTGGCTAGAATGGCAGCTGATCGTTTCTGGCAGCTGCCACGGAGCTTTCCAGTGGACATTGGGGGTTAAAGGGTGACAGTAATTTATCTTCTGATAGTTTTGAACGTGCACTCTTCGATTTGCAATATCAGATCATTTCCCTTCACGTTAATCTTGTGTCATTTTGTTATAATGCAATGCTCACAAAGTGAAACAGGCCCCTGATTGGTGTGATGCACTCAACAGTTTAAGTGTGACCTTTCCATTTTCTTTGATTTCAGTAAAGACCTCCTCATCTCACCTGCCCTTTTGTAGGTAGTCAGCTCCATGCACAGAGATAGATGCATAGAGATAGATTAATTCCCATGTAGTGGCCCACAAGGTGACAAATAATAAATGAACCACTACTCACCTTCACAGTTTGCTCTTTTTAGGTTTTAATGTGCTTTATATCGATTATTTTTCTACATTACGCAAGTGTGTCAGCACCATCAAAAGTGAGGCAGCGGGTGGTTAGATGTGCACTCCGAATCCACTGCCGTCATTAGGAGAAAAGTATTATCTAATGGCACAGAGGATCAACTACTTATTTATATTAAGGGCTCCTGCAGACCTGTCTATATGGATTACTACAGATTTAGTTATAGCTGGTGGCACAGCAACTCACAAGAATGAGAGATTATCAATAAAGTTAACCTGTGTGACACAGTGAACTGTGTCAGAGGCTTTGACAGAGATTCACTGAGACTGAATTATGGCTATTGGTTCTTTACTTCCTGGCATTTACATCTCAGGAGAATACCATAATGCCTTGCAATGTGCTGTTAACTGACCTATATCTGAAGTCCACTGCTTTGTAAAAGACGCAAGACACAGGGTTAATATTGTTGATTTTAAGAATCCCATCTAGGATAAAGAGGAACTGCAACTAATATCCTCTGATATCAGCCTATGCTACAGTGGGATGTCACACATACAGTATATTACCATTGGCATATATGTTGGCTGATAAGTAACCAGAAATTGTTACACAGAAATGCCAAAGATATGTTTGAGGTAGTCAAGAAACAGCGAGAGCCACCAGAGAGACTCTAAAAGTAAAAAACTGTAAAATTCACACATTCTTGATCACAGATCTTTAAAAAACGGTGTTCCTTATCAAAATACTTGTTCATGTTATGTGTTAATGATAAATCCTCTCAAATATCAGTATTGGCTTCACAAATCCAGTATCTGTTTGTTTTTTAATGTAGAATTGACAATGGCCATATGTACACTACCGTTCAAAAGTTTGGGGTCACCCAAACAATTTTGTGTTTTCCATGAAAAGTCACACTTATTCACCACCATACGTTGTGAAATGAATAGAAAATAGAGTCAAGACAT